>SRQG01000333.1:0-31764 GCA_018360325.1 Claviceps aff. humidiphila group G2b | reverse complement strand
GTCATGTGATGAGACACGTGATAAAATCAGATCACGTTAAAACGATATTTCGATATAACGATGGGCTGGAGGCCATTTAGCTGATATCGTTTTAACGGGGTTTAACTGTATGTACCTAGGCCGTGGTGCCGCTGGCTCGCAGCGCAAGCTTTTCGGTGGCTGTCCTTCCAGCGAGCTCACAGCGCTGAAGTCTCACAACGGGGGGGAGAGGCGCCGTAGAGCCACCGGCCAGCTGCCAGTTAGTTATCCAGAGGAAAACGATAAGCTTGGGCTGCGCGCCTACAAGCTTTTCACAAAATGTCGCTCTCCTCCTTGAGCTTGTAGCCGCCCGCAAGCTTGAGCCTACCTACACTACAACACACTCCTTTCTGACTCGAGAAATAAAAGTCATGCATGCAACGATTTGTGCATCAATTTCCATTTATATTAAGCATGAGACAGTGAGACAATTCAGAGTGCCTAAATGATCGATGTCGTGTAAAATCAAGACTTGATATTCCGATTCTGTTGGGGCGGCCTCAAGGCCATCGGGCCATCGTTGAATCGAGGCACAGTGCACGCCCTCGGCAAAAGATACTGACAGCGAGCGCCTACATACCCTGCGACAAGGTACCTTCGGAGAGTTCTAGTATTTACTTCATCATATGCCATTCAGGAATTCTTTGATGAATACCTAGGTACGCTCTTCTAGAAATTAGGCGAGACCACATACCTATCTATGTGTTTTCGATGGGGTCAAGGTCGAAGCTATGCCGCGTCCAATCTAGAGGAACCACTCCTGGCTTTTCGAGGCAACTCATCACGTTTCTAGAACTTTGTGAGCGAGCTCGTTATAGTGCGTAAAGAGTCAAGACTGTTTCTTTATTGAGTATATTTTGAAGATATTCCTCAATTTATCCCGATCAATCTCTTTCAGTTGGTGTCTCCTAGGAGAACGATGAGAAGACCCTGATTAACATAGTGGATTTCGCTCCATTACACGCAACTTTTACGGGCGCATTTTCCCTTTTCTTGTAGACACTTGACATCGGTTTCATTCGACCCCAGAATAAGCCAATTCGATTGATTGGGGACCAAGTTCTCGTAGTCACAAGTTAGGTGTGTGATTTTGACCTCCCGGGCGCCAAGTCCAGGTCTGGGTCTATCCAGCGCCGCCATCATCAGAGCGACATAAAACGCAGCGAAATCACGCAAAGGGCATAAATAGACATGGAATAATTGAAGCGAATAATCGAAGATAACATCTGAGCCTTTTTTTCTCTCATATCTTTCCGTCTCAAATCGGCGTGGCACGGCTGAGCATGACGCCAGTTTTGTTAAGGTGCCTCCTAGTTGTGTCCGTAGAAACATGAGACGCGCGTTTCCCTTAAAAATTACACCTATTTTTTGTTTCCAGACGACGATTACCATGTTTTGAAAGATTGGACGGGCTCTTCGCCCACGAGATGTGATGCTCTAATCTTGATGAGCGAAGCGTTTTCTGATTCCGCATAAAAGAGCTGGAGATTGCCTCTTCAATCGCGCTGTGCGGTTTCTCGTGTCGTGCATTTGACACGAATGTGAGTTTTTTCACGCTCCCTCTGTAAGTGAAGTCGTACAATGGCGGGTTTTGTTAGGTATTTTCGGGGCAGGGCCGTGTAACCGTGCAGGTGTTCACACTGGAAGCATGATGAAGTCACAATCAGGTTGGGCCGTACATTGGAGTTCGTCGTACATTTCTTACGGGTCATTTCGGACTTTCCGCCACAAAATCACATGGAAACGGCATCTTGCAATCCCACAGATCCCGCAGCGAAGCCATGCATTCTGACGAGCCCATGTCGACCGATAAGACGAGTGCAACCGGTTACGACGCAAAGATCAATCTCTCAAGTCACCTCTGTCTGATCGGCGACGAGGCTGGAGTGTCGGGCGAAGTGGGTGGAATTCAGAACAGAGACACAGCGCCGGGTGCATTTCCCCAGTTCATGCAGCTTCCACCAGAACTGAGGCAACAAATCTGGCATTTCTACTGTCCCGATCTGAGCGTCAAAGCGCGTGTTTTGCCATTCAGGAAATGGCCCGGTTCAACCGTGCTGGATTCGCCAAACGACTGTTTCGCACCGCATTACCGCGCCTTGGCAGACCAGACAAGAACCTTGAGGGTGACGCTGTCCACGCACCGTGAATCGAGGAGCATCGCCTGGCGCAAGTATCCAGATGAGTTGGTCATAAATGCGACCTCTGGAACGGTTGTGAGGTTCCGGAAGGAGACAGACGTCATCTTCTTGATGGAATCCTCAGTATCAGATGGTGATTTCTACATTCGAGCCTTTGGAAGCAAAGTAGAGAACCTCGCTCTCGGTGTCGTGGATCTCAGCGACAGCAAGGACCGATTTGTCTGCGATCGTTCACTTGTGAAAATACTACCTGCATTCAAACGTATGTTCCCCAATCTGAGGAGGCTCTTCGGCCACTGGCCTGCATTGACCCTGCCCACAGAGTTGGAGGAGTGGTGCTTGTCGGAGTGTGTACACTCGTACATTGTGAGAACGGCTTGTCGGCGGGAATCTGGCCTTGCCGAGCTTAAAAACACCCTATTCTGTTGGCCTGACCTAGACGCGTACCCAGACTTCGCCAGGTCTTTGGTGACGAGATTGTGTTCGCTCGAGGAAATGGATGAGAAAGGCGTGGAATTTTGGCCAATTGTGGAGTTTGAGTCGGAAACGTCGTTGCAAATGTACGATCCGGATATGATGATGCGGCTATATGGGAACTCCTATTTCAGGGATGATTGGAGATGCAACCCGGATCCTGGGGGAGCTGACAGCAGCGACGACGGCTACGACCCGGATGAGTGTGACAGCGAGGGGATCGACCATGATGAGGTCAAGGAGCTTCTTGCCGCCTCGAAGGTTGAATTGACTCTTGGTGAAATTGCACTCTTTTCGTGCTCGAGATCCAATGAAGTTCAAGTCTCGGCCGAGTCATATTCGAGTCTGAAAAAACGAAAGATCGTTGCCGTGGCCACTGATGATGAGAAGGAGGATGAGATGGGCCATGATGACGACGGTGGTAAATCGCAGAACAAGTGCGCTAGACTGTCTCGCCCGATACTCGGGTTGGATGAAAAGGATGAAGAGTAGGTGGAGGTCCTCCAACCAGACCAAGACGAGGTAAATTCGACGAGCAACGAACCCCTCGCGGAAGCTGTTCATCAGTCATGATTCCGACTCATGATGATAGTTGTTGGTGGTAATGATGACCAAAACGATTAAGAGAACATACTACGGATTTCTGTATTTCCTGAAATATGACCAGAACAGAGCTGAGAGGGATGATGAGTATTAGAAATTGACTTCAAAAATATTGCGTTGTCAGATGATAGATCAAATACGGTGTGCAAGCCTTAGACAGGGGATTGAACTGTCCAGTGCTGGCGAAAGCAATTGAGACAAGCGGAGAGGACAGTAAAGGCGAGGAAGCCCAACTTATCCGACATCTCCGATCCAACTGCGCATCCAGTCCAATTCTGAGGTAGAGTCGTACCATGCTGACACAAAAGAGGGAAGGAAAAAGGAAAAGAGAGGCGGGAGTTGATGTTAGCCTGTTATGTCCTGAGGCTCACGACTCACGAGTCACAGGAGGAAGAGGATGTTGCAAAATCTTTGGTCAAGTTGCATTGTTGCAATCGATGGGTTCATGGTGCCGTAAGACGGGCGATGGAGGTATTCACTTCTCAAAACCGGGGGTTCTCTCTTTTTCTTTCGGGTGGCGACTGTTGATTTCACATCAGCAGCGCCACTGGCCAGACCCCATGGCGAGGAACGTCTTGTCTCTGCGGCCAGGACTCAGAAGGATGATGGATCACCAGGAGCAAAGAAAACCCAGTTATGCTTTCAAGTGGACGAACTACGATGTAACGATTCAAGAATTGTCAGAAAGGCGAGTATCCGCCCAAGTAACGGCGAGCGAACTGAAAAACGGGCCACCATCGAGAATAATGCTCAAAAGCTGGCATCTGCACCAACCCGTACCGCGACTTTATGCCTTGGGTCATGAGAACTGTCCATCCTGGCAGCACTGGATTGAACAAGACCATGTATGTACATCGTATAATTATTCCAATCTAAAGAGGCTGTTCAGTCATTATACCGGGTACCATGGAATGGTGGACCGTGCCATGCATGATGCGTGTCTGGACGAAATAAATGATCCAAAGAATGATCTGGATGAGAATACGGAGACCATAACTTGTGATTGATGACGTATCTCTACCTACCGTATAGGTAGAATAGCCTTATCAGAACATAAACGATGAAAGTGAAGTTTCAAGTCATATAAAAAGGTGGTTTGCGTTATTTTTGCGGCGAGGGTTGTGTAACCGTACTTCGGAGATCAGCTGCTCGGATATATGTATTCTCTCCCTTGCATCCAGTGCCAAGGTCATATTCTTCACGGCTGTCTCGTCTAGTCAGCCAATCATCATTCGTCGACTCCTTTGTTGGGGAAGTTTTCCTCATGTGAACTACATCATTCCCCTATTCGTTTTAGATACCTAGTCAGTGAAGTCTGAGGACGCTCTTCGTTCTTTCTGGTCAAGTCCTACTTTTTTTTTTGAGGAGTCAGGACTGCCGTCTTTTCGGTCCACGTTACGGACCGTCTATCATTTTTTGTGTACGGACTACGGAGTAGTAGTACTGTAGAGCTAAGAGCTCCCGAGGGGATCTAGCCTCCGTTCTCCGCCCCTCGTTCTCCTTTTTATTTCTGATGGGTTGATACGTGGATGAGGTGCGTTGGCGCGAATGTGAGTTTTTTCACGCTCCTTCTGTAAGGTGAAGTCTTTTTGTTACCTAAGTTGTTTTGGGGCGGGGTTGTGTAACCGTGCAGGTGCTCACACTGCTAGTGCTGGCAACTTGGCCGTACATTTCTCACGGTTCATTTCGAACTCTCCGCATCAACATCAGGCAGATAAAAACGGCATCTTGCAATCTCGCAGATCTCGCAGCGAAGTCATGTATTCTTACGAGCCCATGTCGACCGACAACACGAGTAACACCGGTCACGACGCACAGATCAACACCCTAAATCACATCCGTCTGATCGACAACGAGACTCAAGTTACGGGCAAATTGGGTGAAAATCAGGATGGAGACACAGCACCGGGCGCATTTCCCCAGTTTGTGCAGCTTCCGCCAGAGCTGAGGCATCAAATCTGGCATTTCTACTGCCCAGATTTGGGCGTCAAAGCGCGTGTTTTGCCAGTCCTGGGTTGGCCCTGTCCAATCGGACCGGCCATGAATGACTATTCTCTCTTGGCAGACCACACAAAAAAATTGAGGAAGATGCTGTCCACGCACCGTGAATCGAGGCGCATCGCGATGCTCAAGTATCCAGATGAGTTGGTCATGGATGCGGCCCCTGGAACTTCGATTGTCAGGTTCCGGAAGGAGACGGACGTCATATTCTTGAAGGAATTAGTGACTAATGTGAAATACTTTTTGCCAGACTTTGGAAAGAAAATAGAGAACCTCGCTGTCGAGATCGTGGTGAACGGCAGGGAACAATACGTGAGCAGAAATTTGCTTCTGAAGGCACTACCAGCATTAAAACGCTGGTTCCCCAATTTGAGGAGGCTCTTCAGCTACGGGCCTACATCATCCTCGCTCCCCAGTAGGGGCGACTGGTGCACGTTCGAGTATGTCCACTGGTACACGGCCGAGGTGAAGAGGTGTTATGAGAGGGGGCCTGGCCCTGTCGAGTATACAAATACCTTATATTGTTGGCCTGACCTAGATACGTACCCAGATCTCGTGAGGTCTTTGGCGCCGAAAATTTGTTCACTTCAGACAATGGATACAGCAGGCGTGGAATTCTGGCCGCTTGTGAGGTTTAGGACGAACATATCCATGGAAGCGTACGATATGATGAGGCGGAAGTGTTGGCCCTCTTCTGAAAAGGTTGATGACAGCAGCGAGGCGAATCAGGCGATCGACAATGGCAGCGAGGCGAATCAGGCGATCGACAATGGCGGCGAGGCGAATCAGGCGATCGACAATGGCGGCGAGGCGAATCAGGCGATCGACAATGGCGGCGAGGCGAATCAGGCGATCGACAATGGCAGCGAGGCGATCGGCCATGACAACTACGCAATCAATCATGATGAGGTTACGGAGCTTCTTGCCTTATAGAAGGTTGAACTGCCTCTTGGTGAAATTGAACCCTTTTCGTCCCTGAGATCGAATGACGTTCAAATCTCGGCTCGAAGTTCGAACTCGACGTCGATTTCTCAGGGCTGCGTAACGAAAAGCCATTGTCGTGAACACTGACGTTGTCACGTTGAGGAGAGCTTAGAAGGATAATACGGGCCATGATGACGGCGTTATACCGCCGAATAAGCACGCTAGACTGTCTCGCCCCGATACTTGGTTTCGATGAAAAGTATGAAGAGGTAGTGGAGATCCTCCAACCAGACCAAGACGAAGAAATTTAGTATCAGCATGACGAGCAACGAACCCCTCTCGGACGCTGTTCATCAGTCTCGGTGATAGTTGTTAGTGACATTGATAGCCAAAACGGTTATATGACAGATTTCTATGTTCTTGAAAGATAACCAGAAAAGAGCTGGGGCCCCTGGGGGGTGACGAGAATGTTGTGTGAGGAGAAAGATGAGGCATATGGCGAGGAACATCGTATCCCTGCGGCCAGGACTCAGGAGAATCACCATGAGCAAAGACAAGCCGGTCCTGCTACCCAGAAGTCAGCCTACGATGTAAGGGAGCGAGGATTGTCTGGAGTGCCGAGTTTTCCAACAGCGAACTGAAAAACGGACCACCATCGAGAAGAATACAAAGGCTGGCATGTGTTGCGTGCACCAACCTGTACCGCGACTTCATGTCTTGGGCCATGAGAACTATCCACTCGACCAGCACCAAATTGAACAAGACCATGTACATCGTATAATTATCTCAATTTGAAGAGGCTGTTTGGTCATTGTTTCACGTCGTTCTAGCTCGAGGTTAGGTATCAAGGCCGAAACAAATGACCCAAAGAATGGTCTATGAGAAGATACGAAGACCCTAGGTATTTTTTCGGCGCACTACAACTTGTGATCGATGACGCATCTCTACCTACCGTACAGAATAGGCTCATAAAGACGTAAAGGTCAAGTCATAGTCAGGCGGTTTGCGTTATTTTTGCGGCGGGGGTTGTGTAACCGTGCAGGAACCTGTAAGCAAGAAGTGTTGAGTGGGTGGGCCGTACATTTTCCACGGGTTCATTCCTACCTTTCCGCAACAAACACACAGACCGGCATCACGCAATCTCGCAGCGAAGCCATGTATTTCGACGAGCCCATGTCGGCCGACAACAAAAGTAACATCGGTTACACCGCAAAGACCAACCCTCGAAATCAGTTTTGTCTTATCGACAACGAGGCTAAGCAGTCCGGCGAAGAGTCCTCAAGCGGATATGGATTTCGGGATGGAGACACAGCGCCGGGTGCGTTTCCACAGTTCGTGCAGCTTCCGCCAGAACTGAGGCATGAAATCTGGCATTTCTACTGCCCAGATTTGAGCGTCAAGGCGCGTGTTTTGCCTTTCAAGAAATGGCCAGGTTCAACTTATCTGGAGACAAGGCGAAAGTACCTTTCTGCATCGGATCACGGCGCCTTGGCAGACCAGACAAGAAACTTGAGGGCGATGCTATCCACGCACCGTGAATCGAGGAGCATCGCGGTGCGCAAGTATCCAAATGAGTTGGCCATGGACACAGCCTTTGGAACTTCGATTGTCAGGTTCCGAAAGGAGACAGACGTCATCTTCCTGATGGAATTATTGACGAATGTGAACTACTCCGTGCCAGAATTTGGACACGAAATAGTGAACCTCGCTGTTGGTCTAGTGGAGAATTTCAGCTCGGAAAAATACTTTGACAACGAAACGATTTTGAAGGTACTGCCCGAAATACAAGTCTTGTTCCCGAATCTGAAGAGGCTCTTCAGCCACTGGCCTGCAATGACTCATGCCACAGACATGGAGGAGTGGTGCGTGACGGAATGTGTACACTCGTACATGGTGAAGGCGCGTCGTGGGTGGGAGCCTTACCCTGACGAGTATACAGATACCCTATTTTGTTGGCCTGACCTAGACGCACACCCAGACTTCGCCAGGTCTTTGGTGCCGAAAATGTGTTCGCTGGAGGAAATGGAAGAGACGGGCGTTGAATTCTGGCCTATTGTGGAGTTTGAGTCGGAGACGTCAATGCAAATGTACGATATGATGAGGCGGCTGTATTGGAACTCCTATCTCGCAACGAATGGGGGAAACGGCCCAGACTCTGAACATGACTACGGAAACGCCAATGGCACTGACGCGGATCAATATGGAAGCGAGAGGATCGACCATGATGAGATCATGGAGCCTGATGGCTCATCGGAGAGCGAGCTGTCTCTTGGGGAGACTGGACTCTTTTCGTGCCGCAGATCGGACGGTGTTCAAGCCTTGGCCGAATTTGACGTGGAGCCCCGTTCGAGGCCGCACAAACGAAAGGCCATTGCCGCGGCTACTGAGGATGAGGAGGATGATGAGATGCGTCACGTTCATGATGATGACGACGGTAAACCGCAGAACAAGCGGGCTCGATTGTCTCGCCCGATTGCCGGTGCCGATAACGAGGAGGAAGAAGAAGAGGAGGACCTCAAACCAGACCAAAGCGAGATAAAACCAGTATCGACACGACGAGTACGGGACCGTTCGTGGAATCTTTTCATCTTTAGTCAAGATGGTAGTGAAGGAGATGGCAGGCCGCGGAAACGATTTAGAGAGTGAGTGTACGACGGATTTTATGTCCTCGAACAGATAATCCGAACAAAGGCATGACGAGAATGGGCACGATGTCTCACGAACCTCGAGTTGACATATCAACTCCGGCGTCCAAGCCTCAAGGCAAAAGCTTCCACTGTCCAGTTCAAGCGGAGGCGAATTAGACATGACGGAGAGAATGATCCAGGCGAGCCGCGAGGGAAGCCAAGTTGGCGACGATGATGTCCAAGACAATTAAAAGGAAGATGAGCATAATGATGAGCTGCTGGACACTATGCCCGGAGAGGGAACGGAAGATGGAGAGAGCGAGGAAGAAGACGTGGGAGGTGCATCCTAAGTTATATCAACAGTTCATGGATGATGGACTGCTTATTGTTTATACCGCTCATGCTATCACTCGTTGTCCTGGCTAACATGCCCAATCCAACGATATGATTTGTGCTGCCTCCGACCATGATCTCAGCTAGCTGATCTGTGAGTCCTACCATGGACTTATCAGCCCATTTGTACTCTTGTCCCAGCCCACGCAGTCGAGCTGAACAGTGTGGAGGCAAGGAAAATACTGCTAAAGGGACTTGTAAGAAGAGCCTCCTGCAAGATAGAAATCTTTCGACCCTCGATGGCAACAATCCGGGATCCCCAATCCTGCCACACTTGGAGATGCGGAGGGGCCATTCACAAGCCAGGAGCGACGCATAACGCCTGATCTTGTGCCACTATGATGCAGATGACGTTGGCTCCTGCACCAGGCCGTAACAGGCATCTGGATATGCCTTGTGAATTGGGCAAGTACGAAAATCGCCTTGCTTCCACGCAGATGATTAGATGCAACTCCAATTTCCACTTTCTCTTCCTCCATCTCGTTTTATGATCGATCAAACTCCTGTCCAGATGACTACCCAAGCTGAAAAAGCGAGACCTGTTGGGGCGACAAAGACGAAGAACCGTCCCGATGAATGGAAGATCGAGCAGGGTCTTGCTGCTGCGGTGCTTCCTGTCCTTGACATGACCGGCCCGCAAACCAAACAACTCGAACCCCAGATCTTTGGCCCACTGACCAAGAATGACGCGGCTATCAGGTCGGTAGGAGATCCTGATAAGCTATTCGCAGCCGAGAGGAAAGGATGGGTTGGGTAAGTCTTGCATGGGCCGCCCTCAAATGATGTGACACAAGAGAGCAAACGAAGTCGTTTCGTGACGGAAAAAAGTTTCGAGTGAAAGTGCTTGGGAGTCTTTTGTCTTAGAAAATATTCTGTACTGACAGCTTCTTTCTTCTCTTCGTCTCCCTGAAGATTCGTCGAGTGGGAAAATTATCCCGACAAGAAAGCGGCCGCACACAAGATCTTGACGTCGCAGACCTTCCCCCCCAATGCCGAGTATCAACTGAGCGAGATACCGGGCACAAATCCAGTGCTAAAAGGCACGCATTGGAAAATGTGGCATCATGCCGTTGGGGGCGAACTCGCGCGAATCCCGGACGACTCCTGGGACACGGTCTTGAAGGAGAAGCATCCCGACATGCTGCATCTGCTGCAGTTCCCGTACAATGGGGAGCCGCCCAAGAGACTCGTCACGGAAAAGGAGATGACGCCCAACGCGCTCCATTTTGTGCGTAACCACGGAGGAATCCCCCGGATTGATAAGAAGCACTATCGGTTTTCGCTCGACGGATTGGTCGCGCGACCGGCGGAGTTCACGTTGGATGACCTCATGGACACATCGCGGTTCGCGCGCATGGAAAGGACCATCACGCTTCAATGCTCTGGCACGCGTCGGATCGAACAGGTTCTTAAGTATGCCGGGCAGGGAGACGAAGTTCCGCAGGCACCTTGGGCCGAAGGCGCCATCGGCACGGCCTCGTACGTGGGCGTCAGTCTCAAGAAGGTGATCAAGGAGTGCGGAGGGCTAATCGGCGGCGCGAAGCACTTGGAGTTTTACGGCGCCGACACGTACTTCAAGGATGACCAAGCCATGAACTACCTCGTCAGCGTGCCGTGGTCTAAGGTCAAGGCGAACGAGGTCATGCTCGCCTGGTCCATGAATGGAGAGACCCTTCCCGCAATCCACGGCTACCCATTGCGCGTCATCGTCCTGGGATACATCGGAGCCAGGAGCGTCAAGTGGCTATATCGCATCAAGGCCATCTCGGAACCCTCGGCGGCGCCTGTTCAGACCAGCGAGTACCTCTACTTCCCGCAGCAAGTCGGCAAGCACAACTTCCGGCTCACAGATGGGATACAGATCCAGGAAATGCCAGTCAGCTCCGCCATCATGTCGCCTTGGACTAAGCAGGTCTGCGTCCACACGGGAAAGATCCGCTGCAAAGGCTGGGCTTACTCGGGCGGCGGGCGATGGCCGGAGCGCGTTGAGTTGTCGGCCGACGGTGGCTTCAGCTGGTACATGGTTCCTCTCGAGAACTTGTCTCGAAAGCGCCGGTGGACGTGGCGCACTTGGCATTTCGAACTCCCGTGCGACGTCGAAGGCTGGATCGAGATTGTGTGCCGCTGCTGGGACAATGCGCTGAACACGCAGCCGCCCGACGTAAGAACGGCTTGGAACTGGGGTTTGCACGTTACGAGCTCATGTCATCGCATCTCGGTGTACAGCGTCAACAAGACGCGGCCTTTGACTATGGCGCGCATGAATGAGTTTGACAGAAGAGGCATTCCCTTTGGGCCTCTTACTGTGCCACTAGCGTTTCCGAGCCAGACTAAAGAGGATTATGCGGAATTCTGGGCGAAACATGATCCGCGAGATGCAGAAGATGAGTAGCATGCAAGGGCTCTCTGGAGTCTGCTCGCTCTCCTCTCTTTTCATTCGCCATATATTTCTCTTCTGTATCTCGTGCTATTGCATTGTTAATCGGGTCGCACAAATTGGCAGCGTTCAGTATTTGATGGCGCCTGGCATTCGTCCTACCGGAGCACCGCTCGCTCTGTCTTCTGTTACATCCGTAGTAATACATCGTCATGCGCGCATGATGAGTCGCAGCTGCAACATTGCATGATCGCGTTTGTGCCTCAGCAGGTAGTTATGTAGGCAATGGTATTGGTACACTGAATTTGACCCCTCATGGCCACAGTCCCGCGTTGCGCGAATGTCAGGTTCAGTCAATAAAGGTCAATGTTACACCCGTAGCTCAGTACGCAGCAGTATACTTCCTAGCTCGGCATCGAATGGCTTCATCTTGATTCTTCCATGTACAAGTTCTCTGGGCGAATGTACGGAGCTTTTTGACCGGAAACAGTAAACTTGATCTGTACAGATAGTACAGAGTAACTTTTCTGGTATAAAAGTGCCTTGTTGGCTTGGTGATGCACCTTTGTATTGCCCGCTACTGTAGTGTCTGCGTCCTCACCGTAAACGCACGCCGGTGTATACTAATTGAAAATGTGAAGAACAACTCAAGATAGGCTACGGCGACAAACGTGCAGTCTCAATATTGAGCCTCTATTGACGCACAGTGTATTGTGATTTAAGATTAGGCTTTAGTATCCCACATGAGTGTACTGATGCTTCTTACTACTTACATGATAGCCAGAAACTACGTCGAACAATGATGGCATCTCCTCAGAGTCCAAGGCTGCCTTTTCCCGGGTTTCTTCTAGTGACAAAATGCATCGCCATCGAGATGAAAAGAGCACCCCTCTGACCTCGGTCCTCTGTTCTCTCATGAGATGTGCTACGCTCGCAATCTGCCATACCGAGTAAGGCGCATCAGTGACGTCCACAAAAGCACTATGTAGGTAGGTATACTTACGGAGTAAAGAAGAAGAAGAAGAAGAACAAGGGGCGCGAAGGTATCGTCAACGTGACATTCCGACCCGTCACCCATGATCGCCTACCGGGGAAGCTACATACCCTCACCTCAATCTTCAAAATCTGGCACCACGGTCCACCAAGAAGCAAACGCCTTATTACCCGATGTCCTATGACGCAAAAGCTTCAGCCTTCGGCTATTGCCTAAAAAAACCCCCAGCGCCACAGCGGCATTGAAGGCAACACTCAACTTCCAGGTCCCAGGACAGCCAACAAAGAAAAGAGACGGGGAAGTTGGAACGCGGGACTCGCCGCTCGGAGGGCGTGGTCATTTGCCGATAATCGGATATGTACATACCATACCGATAGCCAGGCCAATTCGACCACGCGAGGAGGCTGCAAAAAGAGAAGAGTTTCCGACAGCGTTGCGCCTTGAAAGTTGAGGGAGAACCAACATAGGAAGAGGAGCAAACAATACGTATGTATACATACGGAGTACGGAGTAGTAAGTGCTACAAAAAGGCCAGGACGCGGCTTTACTTTTCTTTTTACCTTTTTCTGTACTCCGTACGTGTACGGAGTAATTCAGATTCTCAGATCTCTCCTTCTCTTTTCGCACCCCGCGGTACCTACTACCTGCAGCTGCGACGCAAAAAGAAACGCGCATTTCTCAATCTTTGCATGCCACTCACTCGGAATGTACCTAGGTAGGTAGGACAAGTCACAAGTATGGCCGCTGGCGCGTGACACCCGGAGCAAATTAGCAATATCCTAGACTCACATCGCAAGAGCCGGTTTACGGAGTTGACGCAGACAAAGAACCAGACCTCATGATGCTGCGGGAGGCGGCATACGTCATACATAAACCAGGCGGTTCCCTCCCCTCATACGCCGAATTGAATCCACGGGTGTGTTACTGTGATCTTTTCCATCTGCCGGTCGGACATAATCTCGGTGCCTTGGCGTAGTTTCGTCAAGGGCCAGGAAGGTTATAGTATAGAAGTGATGCAATTGATGATACATTACAGTGGTGCATCTAGTTGAGGGTTTTTGAACGGTCGGGTTTGTTGCATCGTCGCTCGGGCATTGACGCTCGTCGCTCGGCTGCTTCAGTTCCTTTGTTCAGGTACCTAGGTACATACTTCCCATCCGCGCGGCCTGCTGTGACCTGTCCCGTGCCGCAAAGGTTGCCCATTTCCAAATTCCCTGTGCTCTCTGGCTGATGGGTGCTTGTTGATGAAGCTGTATGAGTTTGATGCAAGAAGGTCGGTTTTTTGGTCCGCTGGTGTTCAATCATGAGGGATGTACTCCGTATGTAGGCATAGGAATTGGACTCAACACGTGGTTCTAGTCTTGTTCTCGGCTGTGAACACGCCACGCCCGCTTGGCGCTTATTTCGTCATTTCAGCATTGTTCTGTTTCCTACACTTTATTTCTACCCGTCTTCTTTTTCTCCACTTACTTCTTTTTTCTTTCCATCTCCGTCACCTCCATCTTGCTCTCGCTTCTCCTAACGGAGTCCTAACCAACGCAGGATACCTATCGAGGTATGTGCATCTGTACCTATCATGCATGGTATCATGGATGATGGAGCAGGTACCCCGTTCGCGTCCGCATCCCTGCTTGCGACTTGGTCTCGATTTGGCTTCTCGAATCTCCCTCACAGAGGCTCACACCACTCACGACCCTTGTATAACTATGTGCTCTGTACTCGTACATACATACCTAGGTAAGACTGTAAGTAGGTATGGACACGCTTCGCTCGTTCGTCTCGCCCGTGCCCCTGCTTATAATCCCATCTCCCTGGCTCAGACATATCTTTGTGTCCCGGAAGAGCACCGTGGCGAGGTCCACCAGATGACATCGCGAGGACCTTCGATGCGGGCTTGAAGCTTCTAGCGCGCTTCCATGCTTTTTCCGCCCCTTGCTTTATAAATCGGATTCCCCACTGTGTGTCTACGTTAATACTGTAAAGTTTCCATCTACATACTCCGTACAAGGAAGAAAAGATGTACGCCGTGACCACTGACAGGGCATCTGAGAAAAAAAACAAGCAAATAATTGAATATCCAATAGGCAGTCATGCCATAGCTCCAGCCTCCGGAGCTGCTCCGGAGCTTCTTCCGTACGAAAAGCTGAATAAGAGGTAGTATGTACTATGTGCATCTCCGCTGTCTTATAGACACATGGTAATAATGCGCCAATAATCTCCCGAAAAACTGGCATACGGAGTACTGGCAACGCAATGGACCATGGTACCCAACGATTGGAATCTCGAAGCGGTAACTGGACCCCCGTCCCCTATATCTTTGGGCCGCAGACCGAGGTCCGAACTCCGAACCTTCATCTTGGAGGTTCCGAGATGAAGCACTGCGTTTACCGTTGCGTATTGCCTCCTTTCCGCCATGTACATGAGATGGCCATCTCTCCGGACTTACCCTGTCTGAGGGGACGTCCGGGAGCGGCGTCTGCATCTTATCGCAGCTGTCTGTCCATCCTGGTCCCTGGATCCCTGGTCTTGAAGTTGCACGCCAAAATAATTGCCAGGCGCAGCTGAAGATCTTCATGAAAACCGCCAGGAGGATGCCTCATATAGATCCAGCCTGCGCCGAGGCCCAAGGAAAGTCTATATACATATGTGTTTGAGTGGGTAATGAAAGAATGATCTGAGGACCGAGGTATGCGGTCTATGGTTCATACTCTTTGAAACGAGGCAGTGGGCACAACCTACATACAGATCTACATATACATACATGTACACATTAAATAGACACGAGCAAAGTTCGTCTCCATGAATTCGAATCTCAAGTTCTCAACTGTCAGCTGGCCATCCTCCCAGATTTGACCATCATTTGAGTTATCGGGTTGCCGGCATAGACGGGTTCTCTGGAGCCAGAACCCAGACCTTAGAGCTATAATCTATAAGACTAAGGCCGACTTTCACGTTTTTACGTGAAGGCACACATTTTTTTGAGGACGCAAGCATAGCTGTACATACACAATCCGACGCCTGGTGGACTTAAATCTTACTAGGTCTCGACTCTCTTTCTACGTAGATACATCATAACTAGACAGATGAGCACTGAGCAGGCTTTTATAAAAGTTGGAAACTCTAGTACGTGATGTATCATGTGGGAGAAATCGAGGCACAGATAACACGCAGGCACCACAAATGGCACAAAGGAGTCAGGGCTCCAAACTTCCAACCAAATTGATCACAACGCGAACTACCTATAGCCAATCAACTTTGCGCTTGCCCCTGCAAGGAACCCTATGGCGAGGCGAGCCTTTGCCCGGCTCGAGACTATAGAGTTATAAATATTAAATCGCTCCATGGATGATGGCACACGCAACCCCTCGATAATGCCGCTCGGCCGTGAGGACACCAACAATGACTGTCAATTAACCAAACGGGGTCACAAAGGGCGTCCCGTACGAGCGGAAGTACGAACGGAGCGGCGAGCCAATGCCAACTCGTCTGGGCCGCGCTGGGTCCCGGGCGGCAGGCCAGTCGTCAGGATTTGTACCTAGTCGGCCGCAGCTGTCATTTAGAATTGTAGGCTGCACAAGTACGAGGTAGGAAGGTTGGCGATGAGCATTGTGCAAGATTGAAGACTCTGGTCTCTGGATGACCGCGGCAGACGCATGTAAACAGACACTTGTTAAGTTGTTCACACACGTGACACTTACACACATATACGTATATCAAAATTCGATGACAAAGTAAAACGTGCCGTGAAGCACAGGTGACAGATCTGACATGACAATCCAAAACAATGGATGCAAGATGCTAAAATTAGTACAGATAAGCTTAAGATCTTAACGAGAAGTCAGCCTGGCACCTGCAAAACGGCACCTCAGCTATATACTCATGATCTCCTCCCGTTGACGGTTGAATGGAGCGGCTTGATGTCCAAAGTCGAAATGAAGCTGAAGCTGTTAGCCTGTTCTCAACACCACCACCCGAGGTTGTTTCAGCGTAAACGCTTAACCTCCTCACGGGTCCAAATTTCGTTTCCAAATTTTCATTAAACTGGGCATAATCAAGCTTTGGCATGGCACCAGACCCAAGTGCGGCGTGCCTCTCTTCGCCCATGGGCCGTGACCTTGATTATCGAATAACTCCAGTCACCAGTGTTCAAATGCGTCATGGGCGTGCTTAGATAAAACTTGCGATCGCGGCTCGCGGCTTACAGATGCGGTACCCACATTCCGTGGAATGGATGACGAAGGATGAGAGGCTGAGAGCAAGCTACATACCTATATTCCATATTCCAAATTCCAAATCACAACGCTCCAGAGGCGCAGTGCGGGAGGGAGCTTACGCGACGTTCGTCGTTGGGTGCCTTGTGTACTTGTCTACAGTCTACATACATTGTATGTATGTAGTTGCTTTGACGGCAGTGTCACGGGCTTAGACGGCTAGGCCCGCCGCCTCTACGGAGTACGATTTGCCCCCGGCGGCGACGATGTGTACGGAGTACATACGTACCTACTATGAGAGATCTTTGGGCGCTGGGAAAATAAACGTGACGGAAGCGCGGTCACCTACGTCATGACAGGGTATCGTGCCCAATTGGGTGTTTTGTTCGAGGTGTTGCGTTTACCGAGATGTACCCCTGATGTCCCAGTGTGCCAGGACTGTGTGCCTAGGTACCTAGGCTCTTCTTCTGAGAATCTGTCCCTGTTCAATTTACACACACAATCGCCTCTGCTCCTCCTCTTCGTATTACACATGGACTTGCCGTCGCGATGCGCATACCGCGTCTCGTCACATTGCGTATTCCTGCTAGGTACCTACCCCGTCACAGACATCCAACGGCTCTCACGCCGTCAATGCTGCAACGGCCCGTCCGCCTGGCCTACGGAGTACCTACTGTAATACCAGGTACTCCGTAGCCCGCCGCGCGTGAAAGAAACTGGAATGCCGTATCGTCTATCCCGCCTGATCCTCCCAGCGCAGCCAATCAACGTCTTCCTTTTCCCCAATTCACACACCCCCCGCAACCAAGTCTCCGGCACGAAAAGGTCCCAATTTCCAGCCAAAACCTTGATCTATTTCATCCAATGAGCATGCGATCCAGAAAACGGCAGATGGAGTAACTATGGGACCCTTGGAAGAGAGGCGAGGGGGGGCGTGTTTATACCCAACTTGGCTTAGCTGCTGCAAGCCTGTTCCCGCGTTGCATAAAGGAAGGCGACAGGAATGTTGGGCCGTCGGGGCGGCGGGGAAATTGGGACTTGCCGACGAGAAGAACCAGCCTGTCGCGTCGGCTTGTACAGAATCCAGATTGTACATATGGATCATTGATTATAGGGCTTTTGTGCTTATAGCATGGTCAATAGATGGCATTTTGATGGGCTCGTCCTCGCTTGAAGCAAGACCACGAAGCTGACGTCATTGAGGTGCTGCCGCTCTGCTAGGTAGGGCCCTTGAAACCAAAGACTAAAAAATGGTTGGCATCTCACTCTCTCATTTCGGTCGAACGTGCAGTCATTCCGTTGAGAAGCCCTCGGCCGGTTGCGCGTTACACGAAGTCACGAACCACGTGGTATCAAAGGAAGGGAGAGGGAGGGGTGTGCTTACGTGCCGCCAGTGGCCACATGTCCGTGACCCGCGGATCTTGCTCGTGAAAGAGCCGTTCGGTTTGCCTCGTCCGTTGTCTCATGTCCGAGCCAGTGGTCACTGGTCCGTACGGAATAGAGGACGTTTTTTCTTTGCACATCCGTGTCTCATGCCTGTATCGTGGGCCGTGAGAGAAGACGTGTTTTGCTCATCCATGTCTCATATCCGTGTCTGCGGACGCGGGGAGATGTTTGTTGTGCTCGTCCGTGTCTCATGTCCCGTAGTGCATGTGCATACGGAGTATCCGCGTCTCATCCGTTGGCGCATTGTCTCAAGGCTATTAAGCGGGCTCATTGTCAAGAACGCAGTCCCACTGATCGCCAGTGCATTTTCAGGGACCTGCGCGAATGCATCATCGTCTTGAGATTTGCGCAACATGGCAATGCCTTTTTACTGTGACCTTTCGCGATAATAGGCGACACGAGTTTCAAGTCGAGTGGTGCAACTACATACCTATCCAGTTGGCACTTTATGCCCCCTGCGCCCAATTCGTCCATCGCATTTCTTGGAGCCGCTTCGTCGGTCCATCCTTTCGCCCCGCGGGATACATGTCTAGTACGAACAATAAGCCGTCGCGATTGTGTGCACTCTTCCACGTGTAAATCCTTCACCTCCACTTCTCCCCAAACTCTCTCCCTCTTTCCACTGTGCTCTCCATCTTTTCCTCGTCTTCCAAATCACAGTCTCCACTAGCAGATCCCAAAATAATTCACGTACAGTCTCGTGCCTGAACATCGATGCGTGGAGGCTTCCAAGTTCCCACAAGATGCAGATCAAGGGCCCATGATCCATCTGTACTCCGTCTCCGTAGACCCCAGGCCCCAGCGCCCCAAACCTGCGCCTCCAAACACGTGACATGCGCAACAATGTCCCAATTGAAAATTCCCTCGAGTTTATTGCACCCGCGCACCCATAAACTCTGGCTTGGCTGCCTTACCTCAAGTGTGGCATCCGAAACCAAATAGAAACGGAACAAGTTGCCCACTCCGAATTGAACACTCCACGGCGGCAAAGCAGTCCTTCCACTCATTATTGATGCCCCCGTATGCAACCACCACAACGACCGCCGCACCGGCGCACCGTGACAGCACCACGCGGCGCAGCCTCGCAGGCAGACAGACAAGGCCCGAGAATGAAAATACATACTCCATTCAATGATTCCAGGACCAAGCACCCATCAGTGATCACAGATTTGCTCCACCACCGAAAACCGGCATCATCTCCTGAGACTTGAGTCCTGGCACCTACCCTCTTAAGTCTACGACCAAGAAAAAAAAAAAACTGCTTCATCCTCTGTCCTCCCTGTCCTCCAAACTACCGGTACAGAGTACGGAGTCGTACACACAATGGCAGACGAAACAGCCAGCAGCCATAACAAAAGAAAATCAGCCTCTAGACGTCATCCCCTTCTGCCTTCGCATCTCCCTCCTCTCCCTCCATCTCTCCATCTCTCCATCAATACAATAATAGGTACACCCATACTCCGTAGGTCAGTACATATCGCCTCCAACATCCCCCATTGCGTCTTGACCAAGCACCACCCCCACTGTCCCTCCAGGCTCCAACTCATCAGAACAGAGTACATACAGACACACGAATGAAATGCCGGACCCCCGCCCAAAACGCCCAACTAGGCAAGTCCGGAACGTTACATTCCCACCCCCTCCCCGGACTGTACCGACTTGTGCCGCAACGACGCTGCACGCTGCACGCTGCACGCTAGTAGGGGCCCTCTCGCCTGCGCCGCTCCACATGAGAAGCGCTTCGCCTTCCGAGTTTGGCCTCTGAGAGACGTGGGGAGTTGGGGGTGACAAATCTCGTATTGAAGACTTACAATATAGGGAGTAGGGACTGTGGTGTGCTGATGCTGATGCTGGTCGCTGGTGAAGATGGGTATGTAGGTATGTATGGACCATGGTATGGTACATGGAGTGAATGTTGAAGACTGAAGTGCGCGCCGTGGCGGCGCTTCCGGGGCTACGGGTGATTTACTGGGCAGTGGGAGTGGGTACATATGTATGTACTTTCGGTGAGCGACGCTGCTGTGCTCCCTGCTGATGATGAAGGCATCGCGGATAGCCACATGATGGCTCTCTTGACCGGTACTTATCGGAGTACAGGCTGCAGGCTACCTACGCCTCTGCTAAATATGTACCTAGGTGTGTACAGCGCACAGTGTACACACTGACCAGTGGTAGTAGTACTCCGTACAACTTTGAGCAAGGCAGGCAATATCCCGGGCTGCAGCCTCGCATCCCCGCATACACACCCAGGTATGTACCTAGGGCTTGATCCAACTTCCAAGTGCAATAAATCCGGATGACAGGCCTCCCAGCTCTCCCTGCCAGCGGTCGCAGTGTCTGCCTGCCTCATACTCTATACTCCGTATGTACATATGTACTCCGTAAGTAGACCAGGCTCATTATCCACTCAGCGTGCCTGTGTTCCAGAGAATGCAAAGCGCACGTGAGGCGGCGCGAAACGGCCACCATTTATTACTCCGTATAATACATAGGTGTACTCCGAAGGTATGTACATACCTATTTCAGTGCACAAGACGACGGAGAGAAATAGATTGACAATGTGACTACATGATGCAATGCAACTCCAGTAAGATGACCGCGTAACATACATAACATAACCCCTCCCTTCTAAAAAAAAAAAGAAGAAATACATACAAATAAAAACCAAGTTCCATGACCAGACTCACATCTATGCATCTACAAATCTCCTAAAAATACAAACTATCCGTGGTATATAACATGCCCATTGCCTCAACTGCCATGACGTAAACAGAAGAAAGTCAAAAAAAAAAGAAAACAGGCCGCCACTCCGAGGGCAATGCAGAAAAAAAAAAGACCAGGTAGGTATGCAAAGACCCATCGCAACGCGCCCATTGGACATACCGTGCGGCATCTCCCAGTGCCCCCCCGGAGAAATGGAACCTGGAGGCATGAAAAAGAAGAAAAGTGCATGCGCGGCATTTGAAAAATACAAGGGAAGAAAAAAATTCAGTGAAATCGCTACCCAAAACTCCCATAGTATACATGCGCTTCATTCTTTCGTGTCTTCCAAGCGCCGGTTGTCCAGTCCATCCTGGTAGTCAAAATCCCTTCATGACAGTATGGTGCGAGCAGGCTTGAGAATTTGCCACTCATAAGTCGTCAACTCGGCCGGGTTCGGCAGTTGTCAGCTTCGTATGCCGTGCTCGCGTGCGTACGTGCGTGCATTGCGATGACTGCGCCTCAGCAGCCGCGTGGTTAACCTCGTCGTGGTGGGCACACCTTTGCCCTCGCCTCAGTCGGGGTTCCTCATATTCCCGGTCCCAACGACGTTCGCACGAATCGGCTTGCTGACCTCTGTATTGAAGCGCGTTGTGTGGTCAACGCCGTAAATGCCGTAAACGCCGACTGCTCATCGGGTGACACAAGCGGTATTTTGGCCATTATTATCGTAGTACATGCCCTGGTACATGCTCCAGTTTTGGGGCCGCTGTTGCTGTGACTGGTGATGTTGTTGCTGTTGCTGATGAGAAGGGTGATGTGGATGATGGGCTGCTTGTTGAATGTATCCCTGGTTGGCCATCATGCCGTGCACGTCCTCATACTTGACCTTGGCGTTTTTGTTACCGTCAAGGAGACCCATGCCGCCCCCAATCATGTTGTTCGGTACGCTCGTCGGAATGTATCCTGATGCAGGGCCGTACTCGTCCGTGTTGACAGAGGAAGACGGGCTGGGAACACTGGAAGGCAGATTGGACGCCCAGGCCTCGCAGGTTGGCATGGGCATGTATTGCTGGGTGGTCTGGCTGTAGTCGGAAATGTATTCGGCTCTGCCCGGAGGAAGAGGCGACATTCGAGGGCTTGGAACGGCGCCACAGCTATCATCGTACGCTGAAAGACAGGGCGTTAGTAGCTGAGGGGGTTGGTGCGACGAGGCGACGCAAGCCTCCAAGCCATCGGCAGTGTGGGAGGTAAAGGCAGTGGAGGCCGTACCAGTTGGGGCTGAGTACGGGGACGAGATGATGGGAACGCCCATGGACTCCTTGAGTTGACGAAGCTCCTCTTCGAGAGCTTTGTTACGGCGGATCAGGTCCTGCACCGTCTTATCGCGGCCATGGTTGCTTCGCAGCTCTTCGAGTTCGTGCTCTAATCGCTCAATGTGCTCCTTGGTTCGGGCGCGGATGGCTCGCTGGGCTTCTCTATCGTTGGCTCTCTTGCGAGCAAGCTGAGACGGTGTCAGGGTGGAGACGCTGCGGGTGCCTGACAGACATGCATATTAGCGCAAGCACGGAGACATTGTTGAGCGACGACGTGAAAGAGAACATGAATCCAGGCTGGAAGTCGCCGAAAGAAGGAACAGCAATGAGCCGAGAAACAGAGTGCGGAAACCAGCAAACATAAGGACTTACCCTTTCGCTTCGAAGAAGAACTCGACTTGGCCGGCTCGGCTGATGGTGACCGCGTCATGGTGTCGATGGACTTTATAATGTACAATGCTGTTCGAGTCGTGTTCAATAGCAAAGACCAATTGTCGACGGATATGGCGAGAAAGGTGTCCAGAAAGGGTCGGCTGAGGTTGTCGGGGGGGGGAGCGAGGTTGTGTGAGAGAAATTCGGCACACAAGGCAGATGCGGTCGGCGGAAGAACACGAAGGGAGTTGCAGTATTATATCCTTCCTTGTAAACAACTTTAGCCAGCGGCGCAAGGGAGTCTCTTTTTCCTTTGGTTTTTCTTGTTTCCTGGCGGAGTGCGAGTGGGAGAGACGGAGGGGTCAATGACGGGAAGAAACGGCAATGGTGTTGTGCTTCGCAAAGGCGCAAGGGTTATCAATGTCACAGGCAAGATCAACAAAGATGGTGCATTCCAGTGGAGAGAAAGACAGGCCCATCCTGATATATACTTTTGGTCCCAGCTCGATCCTCGACGATGGCGAGGCGAGGCTCGTGGGGTGAGCGAGGAGGGTCGGTGGGGTGAGGGTCGAGCGGGGTGTGTGCGAAGGAAGTTGGGCGTTGGGCAGGCCGCCGGTAGGGAGCTGGTCAGGATCATAGGGAGAAATTTAGCGCAGTGGCAGAGGCAGAAGTGCCAGCCGCCAGGCGGCGAAGGCGGCGTGCGAGCAGCAGACGTTGTTTTCCAGGGCCACCCCCTCTCCTCCTCCCTCCTCGGATGCTACACCCAGCCAGGCGGCATCGCACCCCCCGTCGCTCCACGCGCGTCTCTTACAGCCAGTAAGCTGCTTCCTACGGAGAGTAGGTCCCAAGACGCCAGCTGCGCTCGCTCATGGGGCAGCTGGTCCTCGTCGTCGTCCTCCTCCACTCCTCCACTCCTCCACTCTTCTACTCTTCCACATCTCCTCTCTCCTCCTCTCCTCCTCTCTCCTCCTCTCCTCCTCTCTTCTGGCAGTTTTATGAGATGACAGTCCGACTTTGGGTTAGGTACGTGCTTGGGCACCCCGAGCCCACCGAATCCACACCAAGCCCATGGACTCCACGGTACAGTGTCCACTGGAGTCGGCACTGATGTCTGTTGGGCGCATGCTCAGACGCCAGCATGCTCCCGCCGATTGTCGAGCCTGGGCGTGCAAGGCCTGGCCGCGACGGCTCAGATCTGTTCAGATCGGGATTCGTGCACGGCGCCGTTCAGGGCCCTGGGTCACTTCGTTTCAGTTGATCCATGGCGCGGACCTGATGTCTGACTCTCTCGTCTTGCCCATCGTCTTGCCAAGCGAGCAAGGAAAGGGACCATGGCCCGCGCTGGTCTGCGCTCGCCGCTGACCCCTCGGCTGCACGATGCCATGCGGCTGTCGCCGTCAGAATGTACGTGCGTGTTCTACGGAGTAGGTATGCCAGGACTTTCTTGGTGTTGCTCCCCTAGGTTTGTACATGTACCTACCTATCTGAGATAGATATCTGAGATAGATATCTGAGATATCTGAGGCGCAATGTCCTGGTTTGCCGCCTCCCGAGTCCGACTCGGCCAGCCCGGCTGCGCGCGCGAGGCGACCAATCAGGACGGTGCGGCACCGGCGCAGCAAATCATTAACACCACCACCATCAGATGTCGCTCTGCGACAAAGTAAACGGATGTAATGTCTAATGCAATGCAACGCAATCCAGTGAATCAAACGAAATGCAATGCAATCCAGTGAAATGCAGTGCAACGCCCCATGCCGTCCCATGCCGCTCTATGCCATGCGTCCTCGACCCAGGGGCCAGCACAATAGCTATGTATGTATGTACCGAGATCCAGGGCCCCGGGATGGTGCGGCAACCGCGCCACAGAGCTGCTCCTCTTCCGATCCACCGTCACAAGGTGCCTCAGCTGCCGACGTATAATTGTCTAGTTGCATGTAGGTATGTACTCCGTATGTACGTACTCAGTATGTAAATGTGTCACAGTGTGTTCGTCCTCACGGAGTAGTGCGGTACAATACGGATAACGGCTCACGGTTCGGAACAGACGTCGGAGCACCACACGGGAGCCAACAAGAATCACCCGGGAACAATGTCTTGGCTGGTGGAAAGGGCCCTCGTCGGTGCCAGGATAGGTATCACATGCTAGAGCTTACGGAGTAGAAGTCGCTACAAGTCGCTAGCAGGATGACCATTGACAACTGTACGGACTCACGGAGTATACAACATATGTACATACTCCGTACATGATTGATGATTTCATTCGGCAACGGCGTCTTCCATTCAATCTTCCATCGTCCACGCCTGCACATGCAACTGCAACTGCAGCTGCAAGATCAAGCTCCATTCTCCCCCATTTCCACTGCTACGGAGCACGCACACATACTCCGTAACAGAGGTCCCGTTCCCGGTTTCCCCGGTTGCCCCGGCTGCCCCGGTCGTACGGCAATCGCGCGAGGCCAATTCGACCTTGTTTCTTTTTTGCGAACATACGGAGTAGATATGCCTTATGATTTTGAGCTTGTTTTGTGTTATTCAATCCATAGGTATCGTAGGTACCTGCCTAGTACATATCATAGATGATTCCCAGATTCCCAGATTCCCAGATTCCCAGGGATGCGATTCGGTTCCAACTTGCAGACAGACCAAACCCCACCAAAGCCCGCCGGCCCCTGGATCGCGCGACTCCACGTTGTGGGCTGCAGCCTGCAATATGTACCTAGAGGCTAGCATAGGTACCTATCTACGGAGTACCTACGGAGTACAGCACGTGCAAAAAAAGAAGAAGGATCAACTATGTACATACTACAAAAGACTGGTGCTGGATTTAGCCCAGGATTACAGCGTGTACCGCGCTTCATTATCGTGTAATCGTGCAGGCGCCGCTTAACAGGAATAGCCCCCAGGCTCCATGGCGGCCCCAACAGACTACAGTATACCGATATAGACTACATGCTCCGTAATGGCAGACGTATGCTGTATGTCTCGTGTTTGGGCTTCTGCCCGGCCGTGTTTGCGAGTGCCTGTGCCGCCTGGCTGGATGGATCTTGATAGCGAGCCACCCGGCGACAGCGAAACGGCAAAGACGGGGAAATCGGGATGGCGGGATGGGATTTAATTCCAAGATGAAGAAATTCCCTCGGCAGGACTCCGTACAACGGTACTCATCAGTGATCAACTGGGAAGTTGAGAAGTCACAAGTGAGAGAAGTTGACATGTACATACGTACGTCTAGGGGCAATTATAATTTATTTCCCCGTTGAGCCGCTTCGTCATTTCTACCCCTTTTGTCTCCCTTTCTCTCAATGTACTTTAAAACTTCCCCTGTTCTTGTTTTCCTGCCTAATTTAATTCGTCTTTTCTTTTTCCCTCCTCTCTCTCGTTCTAGTAAACGCGTCTTCCTGCCTTGGGGCCGTAGTCTGTAGACCCGGCTTCTTCTGCGACGGCTTCTGCCGGCGTGGTGCGTAGGTGGCTTTCGCCGTTGGGGGCTTTGCTAAGTTTGCTTTGTTCTAACTCCTCTCAAGTTAGAGCGGTCGGTCGGTCGGTCGGCCGGTCCGCACTTTTTTTTGGTCCCTTCCAAACGCCGTTGATACACCTGGAGGCTGGACGCACTTCTCTATCAAGAAAAAAAAAAGAAACGGAAGAGGTTAGCCCACGGAAGGTAGAGCAGCAAGCCCTGGCCGAATGAATGGCATCAAACAAGGGGAGGAAGAAAATTAGTGTACCTACATATACCTACTCGGTAGAACAAGCTGCAAGCTGCCAGTAGTAAGTACACAGTGCACATTCACAATACGTAGATGGCAAGGCTGAAAAACCCGCACACTCCACTTCCCGGGCTGACGGTTCAGTTGGACGGGGGTCCGTGAGCCATGAATCCCTGGATTGCCATCGCAAACGCGCGCAGCCGAGACGTAACGGCGTCTGGGGGACCGTCACCGATTGTTGTCTTTCCCGAGCTGAGCTGAGCGTGAGGCTGTTGCCTGTTGGACTGTACGGAGTAGGTACGGAGATGACCTTCACAGCACGTTGAGCCGGGGGCTCGGGTATCGCGGCAGCTTACAAGAACGCGGGCAAGATGAGACAGATGCAACGGCGGGACAAGAAGGGGGAGCGGAGCAAGAATACCTTAGCCGTCTGCCACGAAGACGGCATTTGATAGATCATAGCAGCCGCCGGATTGTACGCGGCTGCACCGTACGCGAGCTTACATGCACATTGCCTACCACGGACCATGGGGCCACGGAACACTGCACGGAACGCATGACGGACCGCTTGACGGAAAATGTGTCGTCTCCAACTAGACGACCGGTCAGATCAACGGTGTGTCAAAAGACGATGAGACGGAAAGAGCCTCGCTCAAGTCCGTCCGTCTGTCCGTTCATCACCCATTCGTCCATCCGTCTGAAATATGTACTCCGTACTTGAACTGGGGTTATTGTCTCACCCAGCTGTTCTTCTTCTAGAAGCTTTTGCGCCCTTGGGCCCTTGTGGAGTGTCGCATCAAATCTACGGAGTACACTCAGAGTCTCAGTATGTATGTACCTATGTATGTACAGTATGTACACCTAAGGCATTGCAGCATCCAAGGGGTGTGAATTTCTCCCGAGTCCCAGCTGCACGATTGACATACATACTCCGTAAACTTTCTCTCAACCAACAAACCTACCTACCATGACCTAAATTTACAAACATGCATGCATACCTACCAGCCTGGCCCTTCAAGTTTCAACTAGGTACGAATACGCTCGATTGGCGATATATTCCTCCACGTCTAGCGCGCCTGAATGAACACCAGGCGGTCCAGAGTCCAGACTCCAGACGTTTTGCCCTTTTCTCCGCCTGTAGCCGTCGACAACCGACGCCAATGGCTCCCATAATAGGTATGTACATATCTACATATCTACCTACATACATAGGTACCTACTGTACTCCGTAGTCTGTAGCTAAATACATTCCTCCACGCTTCCTTTCCGTCCGTCGGGCCACTGCGCCACTGCGCCACGCCCCCCAAACCCCCTGGTTCCTGGTCCCTGACTCCCTGGTCCCCTGGAAGCTCCGCAGCCACAACGCTCCAACGCACCGGTCGATGCCCACTAAACAAGGGCAGCATCAACCCATCTGGCATCATCACGCGTTTCTTTCCAACTTACTTACAAGCTTGTTGCATTGTTGCATTGTGGGACTCTCTCCCCGTGGGCACTGGGAAGTGGGAAGGGCCCCCCATCTTCGTCTCGTCCGACGTCCGGGAGTTTGTGGGCTTCATCATCGGACAATTCCACCTGACTACCAGGTACCTAGGTACCTCCTAGTAATGCCGCCAGGCACAGCAACTTCGCGTGTTTTTGTAAGTTGTACTCCGTATGCACATACGGCAACGGAGTACCTAGCCTGTAGCCTGTAGCCCGTATCTAGCTTGTGCTCGACCCCATTGAATGCCGCAGGAGCTAGCTCGCCGTGATGAGTGACGTGTTTAAAAAAAAGCGTGTGACGTGGTTTTTTGTCTTTGCTTCCAGCTTCCGGGGGGGAGCCCTGGTCCCTGGAGCGTGGAGGCTTGAAGGCAGAGAGCGCCGAGCGGGTTTCGTTTCCTTTACCTGTTGGGGATTCTACCTTCCTGTTGTAGATAGGTATGTATGTAGGTATGTAGGTATGTATGTACGGAGTAGAGGCGGCTCGCTTGACCCCGGGAGATCCTGCGATATACCTAGGTAATCCCGGGCATTGACTTCAAAGTTGCGGAGGCTCAGCTACTCGTTGGTCAACTCTATCAATTTATCTTTCCTGATTCGGCCTTGGTTTTCTGTTTACCCGACTTATATCTAGTGTCTTTCTAAGTTTCTCGTCTCATTCCAAGAATCCAAATGAGTTCTTTAACTGAGGGAAATGCCAATCTCTTTTCGGGGCTTTCTTTCCGGGTGAGTCCTTTTGGAGGGGAGTCCAGTGGATGGGTCCATTGGATTGATAGTTTGATAGTTTGATTGATTGTCGCCGGCAGTGGGGCGCAGCGCGCCCCTCCGCATAGCCTCCCTTGGGGCGAGTAGACGGTCTAAGGCTAGGTGCTCTATGTACAATGGTACATGCAACACCTATCTAGTACTAATCAAGAAAAATATTGGGTCCATTGGATGGGACTCTCATGGATGATGGATCATGGGAGAGTCCTTTTTCGGGGAATTATTCTCGGGGGAATCGTTGTCGGAGGAGTTTGTTTTCGAACCCATTTCCGTTTTCGGCACTGATTCTGCCTCGGTAGCGTCTTTTTACTTGTGTATCTCGTTTAGTTTGACATGGTCAAAGGGACGAGGTGCCCATCTCTCTCGTTCAAACGTCGGAGATGGACTAAACTTGACCACACAATACATATCCAAAGGGCGAGTTCAAGTTTCGCTCATCGTATGCTTGCGAGGACGCAATATCTGTTGAATGCACTCATCTATTTCAATGTAGATGCTCGTCTTTCAGCTTCCCTTCCTCGTTATAGTGACATGTGAACCGTGGAAAGATGAAAGTCAAACAAGAAAGAGAATTGTGTTCGACCCTGCGACAAAAAGAGAAGTCCCTGAACCATAGTGCCTCACGCCAAGTTCTGTCATGTATGATGTGACAGATCGTCTATTGCTGTTGTTGTGTTTGTGTCTAATAAATTTGTATGCATCTAGTCGTGTCTTCATGTCTTCATGTCTTCATGTCTTCATGTCTTCATGTCTTCATGTCTTCATGTCTTCATGTCTTCATGTCTATTATCCTTGTATATCCCTATGCCCTGTATATCACGTTACAACATCTCCTTCTCACATCATCCACATCTATTTTCCATCCCTTGAGCCTCTCGAGTCTCTCCGCAGCCACCTATACAATCCCCATTGTCGCCTCACTTCGCTACCTGCGCTGCCTGCACTTCCCCTTCTTGCTGCACTCCCTCCACTGCCTGCGCTTCCACATCCTCCATCCCCTCCACCGCCTGCACCAACTCCTCCATCCCCCCGACCCTCGTCGGCCCAGCCATCCCCTCCGGCGGCAGCGCCCACCGAGGCAGCTCACTCTCATACGCCCAAGCCCCATCCGCGTCCTCATACCGCAGACTATGCAGCCACAGCGACAGCTCATGCATCCCCGGATCCGAATACAGCGGCGTTTCGCACACGCTGCACGTCTCCCCCGTCATCTTCTCCGCACACTGCTTCTCGTACCGCTCAATCATATCATCGTAGTACACCACTGCCTCTGCCGCTTCTTCCTTGCCCATCCGGGACAGCCGCGTAATGACGTCTTCATCAGATGTGAGCGTCCCGTCAGCGTCGTGGTGGCCGAGATCCACGCCCCAGACGCGCTGGTTCGCATAGATCGGGTCATTTTGGATCGGATGCCCCAGGTATTGGAGGTGGACTCTGATTTGGTGCGTGCGGCCTGTGACGGGTAGACATCTGACAATGGAGTAGCCTCTCTTAGTAGCCCATGGTCTGCCCTTGACGTCCTCGTCTACGTCATTGTTGCCGTTATCATCGTGGTCACTTTTGTTACCGGCGTCCTTCTTTTCCTTTTCCTTTTCCTTTTCGCTGCCGCTGTTGTGTACATCGGCGCTCGGAGGATAATACGCCAGCCGCTTAAACGCCGTACGCGCCGTCTTCCCATTCGCACGCACCCGATTCAGCCCCAACTTTGGCGATATCGACAAAATCGGCTGATCGCAAACGACGTCCCCCTCTGGAAACTCACCCACCACCCTCGCCACATACTCCTTCCGCACCGTCCGCGCTTTGATTTGATTCCCCAGCTTATCCGCCGCCTGCACGCTCTTCGCCACAAACATGATGCCGCTCGTCAGCCGATCGAGCCGATTACACGGGTACGGCCTAAACAGCGGCCCGCGCTCCGCCATCATGATCTCCAGCACGGAGTTGAACTTGTACCGCCCCGCAGGATGCACCGGCACCCCGGACGGCTTATTAATGACAATCATGTCGTTGTCTTCGTGGATAATGCCTATTGGCTCGGCCGTCACGGGGGGCTCGTGTCTGTGCATCGTGTGCGAAACCAGGTCCCCGTTCCGGATCACGTAGTCGGGCCCTACGCTCTTGCCGTTGATAAAGATGTCGCCCTTTTCCATGGTCATTCGATAGTATTCGGCGGGTCGGTCGCGGAATTCAGACACAAAGACCTCCATGAGGGTTTTGCCGCGCCAGCGCTCTTTGCAGTATGTGTTGTAGGTCCAGTGGTACGGTCGGACGCGGCGGAGGTTATCTTCGAAGTAGTATGGGGGTGGCCAGATGGCTGCCACGGGCGTGATGCGTACCTCGTCGGCGCCGCATTCTTGGCCCTTGTTCATCTGTTTCTTGGTCTTTGTCTGCTTATTTGTCTTGTTTGTCTTTTTGCTGTCATCAGCTTCCCCCGCGTCCTCACGCTGGCTGTTTCTACCCTTGTTGGACGCCGCTCTTGACTCCTCCTTTGTTTTCGCAATCTCGTCTGCCGTCAGGAAGTCCATTAGCAACGGTGACGGAGGGGAAGAGGGCGGTGATGGTGGTGATGGTGGTGATGGCGGCGGTAATGCTGGCGTCGTGATTTCCAGACCAGGCGCAGCGGGCGCGTCGCTCGTGGTGAACGTCATGGCGAGCGCGGCTCTCTTTGCTGCGAAGAATGGCGACGATCGAAAGGCTCTGTACGCCGCGCTCACAATTAGCATCAGTTGAGAATGCCACCGAGACTAGAGGTGCGATTTGACACCGTGCTGTAATTCCTCTCCTCTGTGCAAATGCATGCGCGAGCTTGGCGCAGAAATTCCCGTGGGCGGAGAGGGGCGGCAGAATTCTTGGCTCTCGATACGGTACGGCCCAATCAAGGGAAACGACAAGAACCGCGGCTTCTACCTCGAAGACGCGATCTGCGCAGTCGGCAGACTTGTTCTGCGGGGTGCATGTGGCTGCTGCATGCTGCAACGATCGCCATCGCAGTCCGATTATCAGCAGCACGTGGAAGTCCCCTGGCTTCTGTTAAGAACCTGGCAATAGGCCCTAGAGATCAAGTCATGTGATCTCCAGCCTCAGTCAGTATATTACTCCTGGCACAGAAACAGAGCAAAGGCCAGGGCGAGTCGCCCCCAACGAACCATCACAGCCGCTGAGCAAAATCCAAGCTTCCACTCCACGGGCAAGATCGTACGCCTCCACGGA
>SRQG01000332.1:0-31779 GCA_018360325.1 Claviceps aff. humidiphila group G2b | reverse complement strand
GTGACTCGAGCGTGCGACTTTTTTCTTCCGGAAAAAAAATTGCGTAACTTTCTGTCTGTATTTTTGTGGGGCCAAAAAGTGCAAAAGGCGTTATTTCAATGTAAGTTAGATCTGGTCTCGACTTGAAACTCGGGCGAGCACGACGAATTGATTGGGGAAGCGGGCACTCCTCCGCTGCCAAACAAACGCTTACGCCATGTGAATGGACTGACAGGCCTTGCGGCATCACTCGATGCGACACTAGGTACTGGTTTTGGTGTTTGTTACATACTCTGTTCTTGATTTCAGAACGAGCGAGAACAGGATGGCAGCCGCAACATGTGTGGGCTCGTGATAATCAGACCATCTCGTCAAAATGCTGGGAGGGGAATGTTCAAAGAGGGGTGACTCGTGAGGGGGTGAGGGGCTGAGAGGGGGTGACGGATGGCCGGTGTGGCTGGTACTAACTCCGCTGCACCAAGCCCTATCGAGGCAAGTCGGGAATTGCGTTGCGTGACGTGACACGAGTGCCACCAACAGGATCTGAGGATTCTGTCGGTCATTAAGCGTTGCATGTGGATCTTCCTCGGCGGCGATTTGCCACATGGCAACCCGTAGGCTTATGTAGCACTGACTGGCACTACGGATAGTCTTGACGCGGCGAGCTTCCACTCCGCTTTTGTGATGAAGAACACCCACGTAATCAGTACGTCTCCAGGATCTGAAACCCGCCACTTCGTCGTTTGTAACGATCAATGATCCAGGCTGATATGCTGTACCTACATCATGTTCTGTCATCTGCAGTAAAAGACGACTGACTGTTCAGTTGGTGAAAAATACAGAGATGTCGTCTGTCTCTTAGGTACGTATCCACCTACCTATGTACCTATGACTCATGAGAGACGATGTACTGGTAGCGCTCCGGCAGTCAACCATCTCATGGGTGCCCATCCGTGTGCAAGCGGACCGACGAGTAGAGAGTGCCGGATATGTATCACACAATCAAAAGGCTAGGCACGTTACTGTTAGGTACCAGGAGTCGTTCAACCAGAATCAAGCATGACGCTTATCTGACCCAATGGACCATAGCCAAGCTGCCAAGGGCCAAGGCTGTCCGTTACGAGAAGATAACCTCACTACCTATGCGATGCCAATTTCCATTCAGCCGGCCGGTGGCTATGTATGTACTTCACTCGGCCGAACAATCCCTATCTTGGCTATGAAGCACCGATCGCGCTAATCTCGGCACACCGTCAATTAAAAACAACACGACGCGCAGACTGTACGATAAGGTGCCATGTCGAGCACTGTGGATCAAATCCACGACCAGTCGCCTACGGCTTCTTTGCCCATGGGGAATCTTGCATGTCAAGAGGGCAAATACCGGCTCCCGTATCGCACCAGTCACCAGTGTTTGATAAAGTGTTCTGAGTCCTGACCTGTGGCGCCTCTTCGTCGGCACTCAAACGGCGGTAAATAGCGGTTAAACACTTGGCGTTTACTCAGTCCCCCGACGCGGATGTGAATTCTCAAGCCAAGGTTACTGGTCATTTGTGGTAAACCCGACTGCCCGTTACCCACCAGGCCGAATTTGATACATATCCCGAAAAAGATGCAGAGGTACTTTGGGTAAGCAACTTGTGGCGCTGATCCGCGCAAGGGAGCAACAGGCGGGCAACATACGGACAACGGACGCATTGATGCTTCTCGCTCGATTGGCATTGAGTATGTGTTGGTCACAAACCTCGTTCATATGAGTTTTCCTAATGGGCCTCGCGGTCTAGGTATTACATGTTTAATGCCCTATGAAGTCACTGCATCTTTGGAAGTCTAGATATGACGTGGTGAACCTCGTCACACTGTGGAAAGAATTGTATCAGTACAGTACACATCATTTGTTTTCGTTACTTCTATGTATTCGGTCGATCAAACAAAGAACGGCTTCAGTAAGGGGCGTTCGAGGTGGTAGAAAGGAGGTTATATGGGATCTAATTACTCCGTAGACGCAGCGCGGATTCGAAGTGTTCCATGCGACGGTAAAACTTTTGATCCGATGGCTGGCTATATCTCCTCCTTGCTTCTGCTCATACTGACTGTTCAGAGTACCATTTGAGGAACTTCAGGAGCTCTGGAATTGAGGCCGGTGTTCGGGCTGCATTATTTTGTGAGGGGCTAGAGCAAACCGAAAAACTGTAGGGATGCGAATCTGGGTTTGGTCACCTCGGGTCCTCGAATAGGTATCTATCCGGTACCAGACCTTTCTCTGGGTGACCACTGACCCGCCATCGTAAACAATAGCGAGATTTGTCGCTATGATTCCCTGGCAAAAAAAAAAACGAATCAAATTCTTGAAACCATCGGATGAGCGAGGACATTGTTGCGTTGAAGATCGGGTAAAAGTGGCCGCGTTGAGAAAGTTTCACGGCACTGGGCAGAATCGGTACCGGATGGGCAAGTGAATGGCTCGGACAATACACGTGCGAATAATAACCTGCTTGCCTGTCAAATCGCCGGGCGTCCGTCAGTCGCGGCGCAGCACAGAGAGGGAGTCGGTCTTCGTGTCCGATTGCATTCACGTGTCTGAGGTCTCTAGGCTGACGACGAACCACGGCCGATTTTTCGTCCCGGTACCATGCTACATGTCGTGGTACAGTCCACAACACCAAAAAGGAACACAACTTACAAGTTATTGTGAGTTGTGAGTTGTGAGTCTGTGACTCGTGAGAAGCGTGGCAATTTGCAAGAGTGGCCAGTGGGCCACAGGTGGAAGTGGGGACTTGCAGACTTGCGCAACTTCAACTTCAAGCAAGTGCCAACTTCCAAGGAAGGTTGGTCCCTGGCGCCCGGGCCATAGACCCACTTCACTTGGGGCTTTATGTGCCTAGAGGTACCTAAAGGCTAAGCGTCACCGTGCTGCGCTAAAGCACCCCAAACCGCCCAGACGGAAAGAATGCCACGTGGAAGGGCAGGCGGTCTGCTGTTCCAATCTTCTCATTTATGTATTTAGGTACCTAATTAGGGGTATACAGCCTTGCGAATTGTGGGTCTCAAACATACATAGGTACCTATAGGTACCTACCTAGGTCCCTAAGGTACAGTCTTTGCAACTCGAAAGTCGAGAGTCGAGACACATTCTCGCTCGTACGGAATACTCTGAGTACCTAGTTCCATGTGGTCACTCAGACTCAGACTGCCAGCTGGCATTGTTTACGGTGGGCCGTAACAAGAAACAACAAGACGACGCACACAGACACTGTCTGTACAAGCACATGGAAGCTGGCTTTTCTAATCACGGCAACCTGGTGGTCATGGTTCGGCCAGCCTCCGAGCCGAGTTTCCGCATTCGCCCAAGTTTCTTGCTTCGGCACCAGAGATCCAGAATTCTACTCTGTAGTGGAAACTAACTTATAAATACTCGGTATGTACTTACATTATAGTGTATACGCCTTACGCCCTGAAAACCTCGTCTAGTGGCTTATATTATTCTCTGACGAATGCCACCCGACTGCCTACCTGGTTCGAGAAGCTCAGGACATTACAAGGATGCCCTTACCCTGGAACCGTACGGAGAGGTAGGTAGGTAATTTGTTATGGGTACGTCGAAGGGCAGCACGCCGAGAATTACTCTATGGAGGGGATCTCACTTCGTTCTAGCCTCCAAGTCCCTGGCAAATTTGGCTCTGACGGAAACTGTATCTCCCTGCACTTGTTTGCATGCGAATTTTCGTACATCGGACATGTGTACTCTTTGTCATATACCAGCAACTGGGTACTGTACCATCGGGCCTCGAGTCAAACTCTTGTCAATGGGGGTCTGGATTACTGTATCACAGGCTATAGCGCGTCATTATCAGGACTCATTCAGGAGTCAGTGAGTCACGCTAAACCCGACACGTGAGAAAAACGTGGATGAACGCAAATACCAACTGGGGGTGCCTGTCTGCAGTATACATACTCCGTGCACATACATACCTATATTCGGAGAATTGACTGAGATAGGAACCGTTTGATGCCCCCCAACGCCGCGTCTAGCCGCCCCCGGGTCAACGAGGCATGCGGGCAATATTTCACAATTTCTCTTTCGGAGGGGCTAACGCCGGACGGGCGGCCGCCTTGTTGAAACGATTATGTACCTGGGTTGTCTTCAACAAAGCCAATGCCAAAACCGGTAAGAAAGTATCATAACGTATGCCTGGGTTGGTGGTCATCGGGTACGCGTGAAATTGTCGCACCGTTCTCCTATCGTACCCAACCTTGGTAGGTAGGTATCTATGGGTATGGATTATTCTCATAATACATGTAACATAGGTACCCATTCTCTCACACCCTCTTATCCATTTATTTATTTCCATCCCTCAGCACCATCGTCCAAGAACCGGGATCCATAAGCCTTCTGTCCATTGCCAGTGGCAGAAACTCTTATGTCGTGGTTAATACCACAGCAACACGCGAAGTCGATACTCCAGGTTCAAGACAGAAACTCATATACATAAGTTGACTGACCGACGCGCAAATGGGCGATATATGGCGCCAAGATCTCGCTATTTCCCAAAGCGAACAAGATCTATGAGTCACATGAAGCCTTTTGAGACGACTACTCAATTCATGCTGTGTTGGTCTTGGCCTCACTCACGTTGATAACGAGCATCACTTGCTCATGCGGCAGTCCGATCAGGATCGACGACTTATATTATCCTTCTACTCCGTAGATAGTTAAGCTACCTACCTACCATGGTGCCACGTTGTCACACCCCTGGACTTTAGATGGGACAGGTCACAGAACGGAATGGCCAGACGATAAGAAAAGAGGGGAGCTCCAGTTCCCGGTCCGATCCGTTAAGCTCCCAACTCAGTCCAGAAGGAGAAACGAACCCTTCCATCGGGCTTGTTCGTCGTACGGAGTATGTATACATATACATAGGCAGGTATGTACCTACACGGTACCTGTGAGCGTGTGCACGCCGTGTAATCTTGGCCAAGGCTCTGGGCCCTAGCACTGACATCCATGTATGATGTGAGGCTCTGTGCTCATGGACTACGAGATCATTTGTCACGTCCAAGCACACTGCGGATACTCGGCACGAATCTACATTCTGGATGAGAGTAATGAGAATCTTGAGTATCATAAGAATCGTCCATGTCGCACAGATACCTATACTCCGTATCCGTACGCTCACACGATTGCAGGGATCACGGGCATCACGCGTCCGGGACCCCAGAACTCATATGTACATAGGTACATCGATATGTATGTACATACGGAGTACTCCGTACACGGTACACGGTACCACATCATGTACACGTAACACATGGCACTCATTATCATGCACGCGTCGTCCAGGTCTTCGGGAGCCGTGGAAACGGTGAGTTCGGAAGAGAACAGGACGAACACAAGTCTACCTACCTACCTACCTACCTATGTACATTCATACGCTTAAACTCGCGAGTCAACCACGCACGACCACTTACCCGAGGCAACGCCCTTTTCTCTCAACTCCCTATCCAAACGGTCGAAACCTCGCCAGTAGGTATGTATGTACATACTACATACTTGGGCACCTGCGAATAATGAAAGGCACCTTTGTACCTAATTAATAACTACATAGCTCGTCCCGGACATGGCCTGATTCTCGGACTGGACAACAAGACTACTTAGGTACACAAAACAGCAACCCTGATGTGACGACGCGCCGGGCCCACCAGTTTGTTTGGGTCCCCCTGCCGGCATCCGGAAAGCAATGGCAAACAATTTTCTGCAATTAGGGAGCGCCCGCCATTGATGATTGCCGACGAATCCTTGCTGTCGTTGGCGATTTCTCACAAGTCTCAAGTTGAAGGGACAGCTTTGAGTGTGACTGGAGCTGCGTTTCCGCGAGTGCGAAGGGACTGCGGTCAGCCTCGCCAACGATAGACGAAATCGGCAAGACCGCCTCCATGTAGGTAGGTAGACGGATACACATTACAATGTATTTGCGCCGGAGACGCAGGGCAGATTCGGACTTGTCTTGACTCTCGAGTCCTCGACACCCTTTGCTCCCAGTTGACTACATACCTTACCTAGCTACTCCGTACATATGCTACATACGAATACTTTGCAGCAGCGATGCGGCCAGTGGCCCAGTACACTGTACAGTACCTAGGTATGTATGTATGCACGGAGTAGGTATTTTGTAACGCATTGTGGTCTGGTGTCCTGATCTCTGCATCAGCATGCAGGAACAAAGGATTTGCCCAAGACCCTGTTCGGCTCCGCCTGTCAGTGGTCACAATCCTAATGGGACCGGGTGTGCTTCTAGCCTTCTTCCTTTGTTCTTCGCCTCCCGGGCCGGACCATGACGGTTGGCCACTCATGAGTGCAAAGAAAGTCTTTTAGAAGGAAAAGAAGGAAAAGAAGGAAAGGAAGCAGGGAATTAAAGAAGGCAGAAAAGGAAGGAAAGAACACCAGTCAGAAACTAGGTACATATGTAGGTAGGTACCTAGGTAGGTAGCAAGCCGTTAGTATTTAAGCTAGTCAGCCTTGACTTCAGAACACCACGTGCCGGTTTCATCTCTTCTTTTCCTTCCGCTACCTACCTATGTACTCCATACGGAGGTACCTACGACGTTGCTGCAGCTCTCACCATTCTCGGCCGGCAGAATTCCCAAAAACAATCAGGCGGCGACGCAGCAAAGACCGACAATCCAGCTCCAGCCTCCCACACAATTTGACTTCTCCAGTCTCTTCACCAAACCATGTACATACATATATGTATGTATCCGACAATCCACCAGTGCCAATACATACCTAGGTATCTTCTCTCGCTCTTTGAAAACCCGAGATCCCGTTCCATGTCCGAAGACCCCTGTTTTTAATGGCCCCAACCCCAGTCTCAGCCCCCATTCTTTTCTTTACATCTGGTGCCACTGCACCCCGGCGATGCCGTCGCGTGCGAATTTTCCAGAACGGAAAAAAGAAAGAAAAAAGTTTTCCTTTCTTTGTTCTTTCTTCAGCTTGTCTTATCATTAGCCGAGTTTTTGACAAGGAATGGGGTGTGGTCATTGAAGTGAACTGACCTTGTACCCCTCTGAAGTGACACAGAGTACATGGTACATAGGTACTCCGTACGTAGGTTTTCTCAGCTATGTACCTAGGTATGTACATACATACTACCTATGTATGTACTATGTACGGAGTATGTATGTAGTGGGCCAGTGGCACTAAGTAACCTGTTTTAAATCATTCTCTTTTGGACAATGTGTGACGAAACCGATATCGATCCGTCGCATATCGCGACTTGTCCCAAGAAAGTAACGAGGGAAGCCCGATTCGGACCATTCTCCTCGTATTTACGGTGGAGGATGCGAGAATGGCGAGGCGGGCTGAGCACTGATGACATACATTCACAATTGGCAAACCGTTTGCTTGCTGACACGGTGCTTCCGTTTGCTGATCTTGAAGAGACTCTAATCAATGGGATCGTGGAGTAAGTATGGGTCGCGGGGATTTGGATTTCCTCCTACCTGCACCCGTGTACATATGTACTTATGGTCCATCTTGTGTGAATAGAGCTCTTTATTAAGCAGGGGGGAGAATTGGACACGAAGGTGGCGAGAGAGGAAACACCAGGACTGAGAGTCTGAGACATGCGGTCATGCCAATGGCAACATGCCCATTGCCAGCTTTTGCACAATGGTCAATACTATTTCTGGAGAGGCAGAGGCAGCGTAGTCCAAGTCTAGAGATGTCAGCGAAGACCTCCCCTAGAGAAACTGATGAGTTCATGCCCATGGTCGTTTGAGAGACAAGGCCAAAATGCCGTTTGTAGAGGTACGACGATTTCGTGCTAATTCTCGAGATAGCTAATGGCAAGCGGTTGACATTGCTAGAGATACTAGCTCATGCTGTGCTATTTCGAGAAGTGTCAGCTAGGCCAGCTACTGGTGTGTTCGGAGATGCCAGTTCGTGTCATTTTTGACGCTATTAATCAGTTCATGATAAGTCTGAAGATGCGAACTGTTGTCATTTCTTCAGATGGCAGCTTATGCTATTCCTTCCGGTATAAGTCTTGGTATTTGTAGAGATGATGACATGTAAATGCTATCTGAAGATGTAATGAGCAATGCTACGAGAAGCCAGTCAACGCCCATTCTATTGAAGCCAGCCTAATACCGGCTACATATTGTCAATTCTAGATATGTATACCATCTCATATCATGGCCCCCATTACGACCACGGGCCTTGAAACTCCAAAAAAGTCCATTTGACAGACGCGGCCTGACCCTCCCTTCCTACCAATACACCATCTATCTGTCTTTCCGCACTTCATAGTGACCTAGAAAGAAATATGGAAAACCAAGATCCCAAACGCCGACGCTTTTTTCCTTTTTCCTGGTTACTTTTTCCTGTTTTCTTCGATCTGCTCCATCTTCATCTTCTCATCTTCGTCTTCTTCATCTCCTCTCCTTCATCATCATCATCCTCCATCATCATCATCATCATCATCTCGTCTCTCCCCCTTTGAGATCCGAGGCTGCTTTCCCTTCCATGGACCATCACCCACCCCGCTCCTGCACGGCTTCAAGCTCGCCCGAGAAGGAAAGGCGGCCTAGCGATAGTCTGATGAGTGGAATGGGACTCGGCGAGTCAAATATCTCCGGCGGCCAAGACAATCTGTAGAGTCTGCCAGAAAAGCGATCGGTACGAGAAGAAGATCTGTGAAACAAACAGCACTAAACTTTGAGCAAAGCACACGTAATGCACTCGCATGCTAGCATACCGATCTTCATATCGACACAGGAGCCGCATCGATTCGCCAGCCCTTATTCCGCATGTTCATCTCAACAGCCTTCCAAATCTGCTCCACAACCTCCTTGTCCCTGAACCGAGACGCATCTGCTACGCCGCCACCACCGCTCCCGCCACGCCATCGATCTACGCCCGTAGAAAGCACCTTGTGGCCCCAGTTTCGAATACTATCGGGAACCTGATCACCTCGCCACCCGACATACACACCCAGGGTATGCTTGAACAGCTCATTAGGGCTGCTCCATTTATAGTTCTTGAACTGCCATGTCTGGCCCGTCGTGAAGACGGCCACCACGCGGTTCCAGTACTCGGGCTTGAACTGCTCAGACCCTTCGACGAGGATGAACCGCATGGGTCGGTTAGGGTCAATGGCGCGCATGAGGCGCTGGACGTGGAGCATGCTGGCTGTGGAGCCACTCGCATCGGCAGGCACATACATGCCGTCTTCGAGAAACGATCGCGCATTCGTCATGCGTAGGAGAGATGAGGCCGATGGCGATAGGAGAATGATGGGATCTGGTCGCCTCGTGGGAGCCTTCTGGTTGATTAATAACGAGGATGTTGGCCCGGGGCCCGGCGGGGCGTGGGACTTCTTCTTGATGAACGGGGCGGCGAGTTTGCGCACGTGTGAGAAGTCCTGTTGTTGTTGATTGTGATTTTTCTTTTGCGTCAGCATATTGGCCAGGACGGACATGAACGATGCAAGGAGACGTGGGAAACAAAGGGTCCAGTTGATCTAGGTCGGCTCAATGAATAGAGACAACATACCGTAGGCTTCACGCCCCTGAGGATCGTATTCCTATCACCCATCTTCCGCTCCCCATCATACACGCTCGCGAGCCTCGGATCCAGGAGCCCCTTGCCCGATCTTGCCCTCGCGGCCGCGGACGCAGCTCCAGGCTTGGATGTCTCTGCGGCAGCCGCGCCTGCAGCATCAGCCTCTCCCACCACCGGCTTGATGTATTCGCTCTCCTCGCTCGCGCCCTCCAGCCAGGTAATCAGGTCGAGGCGCTCAATGAAGCCCAAGTTCTGCACCCTGCCTGCGGACCCTGCCGCGGCGAGCTGGTCGTTAAGCATCGTGGCAGCGGCATTGTACTCTGGGATGGCGAGCTCGCGGTTCAGCCAGGCAAAGTAGATGCTGCGCAGGTCGACCGGCCGGTCACTGGAGATGAAGCGCGTGGGAGCGTCGAGGGAGAGACCAATGTCTTGGCTCGTGAATTGCAAATGTGTCGCTTGGGCGAGGGGTGCATCGTGAAGAGCGCTTGTATCGGCAGATGAGCTCGGCACAAAGGGCTGGCTGCTGGAGATGGCGGTGCGGAGAAGGAGAAGAGGATCGTGGTCGGGGCTGGCCATGGTGAAGCTTGATGAGGGTGGCAGCTGCACTGCCAGGGAGAAGTCGGCAAGGCGTTGAGGAGTATTGATACGTTTGGTCCAGATGTAGATGGTCAGATGAATGGCCTGCGATGTTTAGTTAGCGTGGAGCGTAGAACTGATGCGATGCGATGCGTGGTGGTCGAAGTCGTGGCGCGGAAATGCAGATCGAGTCTTGAGTTCTGAGTTCTGAGCTCTGAGCTCTGCATCGTGTTTGTGCCAAGAGTGAGCTCAGCCAATCACACAGCAGGACAGTCAGACGTGACAGCATTTTGGCCCCACTGGTGATGAGGCACAATTCCTTTGATGCAAATGAACATCCACCCCTTCATCATTCATCGCGGCCTATGGCATGGCTCTGTGACATGCGGCCTTCGATTCACACCAGCTGTCAAGCCAAAGCTTGAGAATATGAGTTCTCGTGGAAGAGTCATGGAAGATGACATTCGTGGGAAAAGACAGGGGGAGAACCCGCGGGGATTCCGATTGATCATCTCAATCTTTAGGAGTGCAGCACTGCTTTCAACATTCATTCAACCTATTTTGTATTGACTGGGCACTTTCTGCCAAACGGTTATGCACTAGTTCGACATCTTTTGGCTTCCTGTTCACTAGCATCGTCATTTGGACAATCACCGCTTAAGAACTGGCCACCCCCCGGTACTGATCCTCGCAATGACCCGTCCCTGAGTCTCTTGAACCGCCCAAGCCCATTCTTAGCCATTGCCGTCTCGCGTCCCATGCTGCTGGCCTGTTGCAGGCTCACAGCGGCAATTTCGGGCTCCTGGAGAACAATCCATCGTAAGATGAGCCTGTGGTGCTTGGCGTCATTCAATCTCATCGTTTCTTCACTGATTGCATCGTCGGTTGTTCCCGACGCCGGCGAGCCATCGTCATCCATCGGACTAATTTCAGAATGATCGTAGAAAGAACTGTCAGGTCCTTTGCTGTCATACGATGTTGATGCGCGCGCTTCAGCTGCGTTTCGGCCACGAGAACAGTCCTCGAGACATTGGCACTCATAGCTCATATATTCAACCCAGGTGGTCCAGTCGTCTTGCTTTTCGGCATTGTCATTAAAGCAAAATGGCTTGGTGAACCCGTAGCGTTCCAGGCGCTCTCTTGTCGATACTACATGTGCCTCTAGTGTTGATGAGCTGAAAAGGGAACCGCCACTAGGGCTATGCATTGGCCCCCTCTGAGCTGGTATATCTCGATGGACTCGCTGCCAGGCTCTGAATTTGCGCCAATTCAAAAGTTGCTGACGAAAGATGTCCTTCCAGTTTAAGCTGCCGTCCGAGGTGGAACATCCGCCAATCCATGGAGCCAGGATCTCGAAATGTCGCTCAGGATCTTCCGACACGTGGTTGATCTCCTCCAGTGTGCAAACTGGTCGACCGCCTGCTTTGATCAAAAGGTTGTATGCTTGTAGAATCTCGTATTCTTTGCGGCCTGGACGATATGTATCTGCCACATCAACATCTGAGGCTTTCCAAGCATCATTCCTCGCAGCCATTTCATCCAAACTCTGAAGAATGCTGTCGAAGTTTGGCGGGATGTATTCACCCGCTTCGCGATCTCTCTGCACCCTCGCCCTATGAGCAATTCAGTCGTCAGTATCCCGCATGCTACGAATGCGGGATGTAGAAGCAGGAAATCATCAGTGACCTACTTCAAAGACCGAAGATGCTTCCTGTTTTGCTCCTGACAGAATATCATGGTGTCGGATACTGGATTTGTTATCGTATATTATGGCGGTGAACTGGAGAAGGCCACAACGTAGTCCGTTGGTGTCGACGATACGCTGCCAGAGTGCGAGGAGTTGCCCAAAAGCGCCAACGGTCTGCAGGAGCATATCTTTAGAAGAAGAAACAAATCAAAAGACGAGACACGATTTACTTACGACGGATTTTGCTTCGCTGTGTTTTGCGGGTCAAGTGGTCGCACAGGGCAAAGCTCGTATGATGTTCGCCAGTGATGCTCGCCAAAGGTATCTGATCTCTGGTTCAACGTATCACACTGCGCATCAATACTTTGCACTTATCCGTAGAAGCGTCTTATTACCTCCGAGAGCAGTAAGAAGGCGGGATCAGAGTTGCAACTTGCGCCGCGTTGTTGGAACTTGTCTCCCTCTACCTACTCTCCCTTACGTCGCGTCTTGTTGAATTTTCAAGAGCTCTTGTCTTGGTTGCTCCTTTTGGCTTTCTTAAGTTTCTCTTGTTCTGGTCTCGTGTTTCTCAGCGAAAGTCATTCAGCGGCACATAATGACCATGCTGAATTTTGTACAGCCCAGAGGGAAGGGACACAAGGCCAATAAATAGTCCTCCGTCACACTCTATTCCATGCCTGTGGCACCATCTTGAAACAAGAAGGTATGTCGCTTTCTTTTCTCAAGTCTCGTGTCGCCATGCCTGTGACCAACCAGTCACTCGCTTGACTGCTGCAGCAAGCCAAATACATACGCCAAATACGGCAATGTTGCCTTTTCAGTCTCTTCCCTTTTCTCTTCTGAACACGGGCTCAAGAAAGACCATATCTGATGCTTGAAGTCTTTGTCGGTCCGTTCCATGTGCAAAGAAGGGAAACAGTACGTTCGGAGTATAGCGCTTCCCGATGCAGCAACATCCTGGCCCCAGCATTGGACCTACATGCCACAGCAGGTATTAGGCCACCGAGCATGTAAAGGCGCGAGGCAGCTTGAACGGCCCTCTCTTTCTTATTTATTCTTCAATGAAGAACAAGTCCAAGCAGTGAACGCAAGAGGTGCGGATCTGAGACACCGGTGAGAAAATGCATGAGCTCGAAACTTGGTAGCCGCAACTCCAAAGTTGCTAATATGCATTCGTTTCCCTCAACTGCCAGTCCTGAGCGATTATCCAATGGCAACAAGCCCAAGAGCACCAAAAGGTTCCGGAGAAGCAGGTACATCAATCGTCCCAACCAGTGAGCTCCAAGGCTAAGAGCTGGCTTCGAGACGAAGACGAGGCCATTTCGCTCTGGAAGTCATTTGCAGCCATGCTCCGTCCCGAGTCCCGACTGAGGACTCCCAGATAAGCGCAATTCGGCCGCAAGCCCCAGTCAGGACTCAGAAGCCTTCCTTCAGTTGAGCGGTGCAGGCCCGGTGACACCTCCGCGGCGGCTTTCGCTTTTCAAGGCGTGGGAAATTGGAAGAGCTCTTGTGAGAAGTATGTACCCAAGTTGACGCTGTGAACAGTGAACACGCTCCATGCTGTAATTATGCATCGGAGGTGAGTCGTCTGCCGCGGCGTCGCACTGAATGGGCCATGCCACGATAAACTCATATGTACCTAAAGTGCCTGAGCGGGCTTGGCGCTTGGCAAGCATTGTATGCATGTATGATAGATATACATGCTCCGTATGTGAATATCAGAGCTTGCTGAACAGTAAAAGGTAGGTACCTAAGTGTGTGAATATGCATGTATACGAGCTCAAGAGCGGCCAGTATTCCATTCAATTTCCGCGCTGTTGGTCAGCAAGCCAATCAGACTTCCGACTCATCTCCCCCTTTTCGATTATTCCCAGCACTGCCAGCTCGCGCTCTGTGTTGCGCGTGTGCGAAGACCAGGGATGCGGCTGGCTCTCGACATGTCACTTATTCGTCATGCTCATCTTGACCGTTCCGCGCGTGTTTCCCGCTTATTACGCGACTCTGCCTTGCGGCCCGCGGGCAGCTTCATCGGCCAGACGCCACGCAGACGAAGCAGAGTGATGATGACGAACAGAGCGGGTCTAAGCGTCTCGTGAAGTCGTTAACCTCGTTCAACGTTGCCAGCCGGCGCTTGCTAGCGCCAAAGCTTCTGATTCGCTGCACCGCTGCACCGCTGCACCTTTGTCTCTTGAGTCCCCGACTCCCCGGGCGTCATTGCCTTGGTGACTTGTTTACGGGTTGATGTCGATCTCTCCTTTTTTTTCCCGACCGAAGCTACCTATGAATCGGGCCCGAGCTAGTGAAAATTTATCATCAGCAGGACTCGGGCTCAGTACAGCATACAGCCTATCTAGGTACTCGGTGAGCTGATGGCTGACAGGTACGGCCCAATGCCCATCGACGACTGCATGGCTTGGGACGGGCTGACAGTTGCCTTGGTCCCATGCATGCCCATATGATGCGAGGCTGAAGTCTCATTGGGACGGAATGTAAGACGGGAGCTTCTCGATGTGAAAAGGGGCCGCCACAGCTTATTAGGCGCCGCTGCATGGCTGGCCGCGCTGACGTCGCGCCCACTCCTCGGCCACTTCTGTGTGAGGCAACTTCTTGGCTTCAGCCCCCAGAATCGGACTTTGGCGTTTGCTCTTTACGCCGAATGTGGGAGCCATGGACGGCTCGTTCATCTCTTTTGCTTCAACTTTTGTGGTTATAATTGAGTTGTCGCCGCCGTCCTCCGTCTCCATCTAGGCTCGATACCCTCAAATCGGAATCGACAAGTTCTAGGTGTATCAGCTTCCACGTTGAGGCTGTCTCACTTGAGTCGCCGCCCGCATTCTTCCCCTGTCAGGGACGTTGTTCGAGAAGACCACATTCCTCGACAGATAAAAGCTGGTCTGAGTCCTCCCAAGTTTTTGCGCAGTATTCTGCCTTCTGCGCTATGCGTTTTTCGGCGCTTGGTGCCGCGGCGTCATTTTGGTTTCTAGGCACAGACTGCTCTGCTTCTGCTGCTCGTGACGATGAAAGAGTCGCCATAAGCGGCTTCTCCAAGGCTATAAGAGGAGATGGCTTCCTTGCTGTTCCTGTAGGCACAGTTCAACGGCCGGTTGGCCAGAAAAGAGAAGCAAAGGCCTATGAAGACAAGCTATATAATATGAACTTCTTCTACGCCACAGATGGTGAGTCTCCTGTAATACCTGTTGACTCAATTGGACCCAAACACCGAGGACATGGAATGTGATGAATTCACATAATTCTTTCGAGCTGGTGACGACCACACGAATTGGTGCTGACAAATGGATTTTGAAATCTTTTTACTACACGACAGTCGAAATTGGCGATCCTCCACAGAAAGTCACAGTGTTAGTTGACACGGGCTCGAGCGAGCTTTGGGTCAACCCCGACTGTCGGACGACAAAAACTCGACAGCAATCAGAGCAATGTGTAAAATTTGGGAAATATGACCCCCGAAAGTCCTCCAAATCCAACGGACCTTCAGGAAAAGAGTCACTCAAATACGGTGACCCATCCGACAAAAGCACCTTGACCACGGCGACCATTCTGTACTACACGGACACTTTATCACTGGGTGGCGCCGAAATCACAAACCAGACGTTTGGCGTTGTGTCACAGAGTCAAGGCCAGTCGCAGGGCATCATGGGCCTCGCACCCGACCTGAGAGCTGGTTTCGATAGCAACAAACCGTACCGATTGCTACTGAGCACCATGGCCGAGGAGGGCGTCATCGCCAGTCGTGTATACTCGCTCGACCTGCGCCATACCGACAGCATGTACGGCGCCGTCATCTACGGAGGACTGGATAAGAGCAAGTTCATCGGCTCTTTGGAGAAACGACCGATCGTAAAGGGCATCAAGGGCGAGTACCGCCTGGCAGTTGAGCTGAGCACTGTAGGCGTATCGACAACAACGTCATCCAGCGTCAAGGTGCAAGGGCGAGACAGCAACTTCATGCTCGATTCCGGCACAACCATTACCCGAATGCGCTCCTCTGTGGCCCTGCCCATCCTGCAGGCTCTGGGGGCTCAAGACGACGGGGAGGGCTTCTTCCAGGTGTCGTGTTCCTTGCGATCGTCATCAGGCAGTGTCGACTTTGGCTTCGGGAGCAAAACCATCCGTGTCCCGCTCAAGGACTTTATCTTGAGCCTGGACAAAACCTCGAAAATGTGCTATGTAGGCATGGCCATTACGACGGATCAGCAGATTTTGGGCGACAGTGTCTTGCGGGCGGGTTACTTTGTCTTTGACTGGGATAACAAGGAGGTGCATGTTGCTCAGGCGGCGGATTGCGGCAAGAACGACATCGTTGCGGTGTCGTCGGGCAAGGACGCCGTGCCGGCGGTGACGGGGAACTGCAAGGAAAATGATGCCGAATTTACGGGAGGAAGCCCGGTAAGTCTCACGGCGCCATCACTAACCCCTGTCTCATACACTATCCCACTCTGCTCTCTCCCCGGGTAGTGGCACGAGATAAAAGGTAGCATGGAGCAGAAGGCTGACACTGACTTGTGATGATGGCAGGTAACGCGCACTCAAAGCGAGAGCTTACCGACTCGAGCATACACAACGGTGTATACGATAACATCGTGCCCGCAGTTCGACCTCGGAAATTGCGTAGTCGGTGAGGTGACAACACAATCGATTCCGGCAGCAACTGAGACAGGCAAAGCGGATAGCGGCGCGGGTCTCCGCTATACGGCGCTGAGTGTCCTCGGTTTGTTGGTGATGGCATCTTTGACGACAGGGTATAATATTTGGTAAATAAGCATAGACATGATTTATACGAGCGGGACCAGGCATTACATACAAACTATATATATATATATATATATCGTAATACACTAGATAGGCTTCTTAGCGCCAAACGTACAGACAATACAGGTAATAGCTATGAGAAGGCAATGTCCGATATGTAGTTGGTGAGGAAACGTTTCAGCGACACTACAAGTACATGTCCCTGGACAAGGAGCGCGGACGTGAAATTGTTTCATTTGATTGGCCAATTCGCCCGGCTCGGGGCAGCGGCTCGGCACGCCAAGCACGGGGGTTCCCCGGCGCGGGTAGCGGAGGATAATTTAATAAACGAGGCATGGTCTATCCCGGTGAGATGCATCCTTGTCGCCATCTCAATCATCCACCATCTTCTTTTTTTTCTCACTTCAATTATACAGAGTGAGTAGGTACGCTGAAACCTCTTGTACCGCTCAGGGTCTTGAGTCGCCCCGTTGCAGACGCTTCACTTGTCCAATTTTTAGGCTGAGCCTACTTCAGTTCTTCTGCCTATCTCCTCTGGAGTCTGTTCTCCTCGCGATGAAGGTCCCGTACGATTGACACGAGACGGTTCATCGCCACGTCGCAAGATGAACATGTACCTACAAAAGCCAGCGGTTGGCACGATTAAACGCTCATTTCTGTACCCGCCTTCTTTGCTGCGTCAGTAGGTGGCTCCTCCCGCCTCGCAATTTCCGCGTTTTGACGACTTCAAGATTGTCATATTGGTGAGATAGGGACTCTGGGATGCTGAACTTTATGGGTATGAATGTATGATGGCACCTCATTCCCGCCTCTTTTTATGTGTGAACAGGCGGTGGTTCCCGCATGGCGCAATGTCCTATAGGCTATTCCAAATTTCCACGCCTGTTCGCGCGAGAACTGCCTTCCGTACCTTACACTCCCTCAACAGCGGTGCTTTTTCCCGCCTCGGCATGCTGATTGGGCATGGCAACCGTAAGATGACTGATCAGGATCGTGGTGTAATAAGATCGACTGTCCAGTGCCTCTATGCTACTTAGTACTTAGTACTCTGCGATACGTTGGCATGCATTGTAAAGAAAATATCGGAGAGACGAGGAAGAAGAGGGGGAATATTGAGGGGGAGGGTCCTCAAGTGACAAGTCTTGGGTGTTCCCATAATCCCATTGAAATCTCAAGCGAATTACTCTAATCTTGTTTGCTTGCCTCTTTGTTACTATTTCTACCTGTAGTATCTTATAGAAGCGGATGTAGAAGCACACATGCAAATAGCGAATGTTTATATGTCCGTATAGTTAATAGTATTCTCTTCTCTTATTCTCTGCCATTCTTACAGAGGATCGAGGGGGGGGGTAAGGGAACAAAGTTCTTAGTCAATCGACGGATGTTGTGAGGATTCCAACAGCTCTATATTTGTTCCATGCATGATGCCACTGGCCACTGGCCAGCGACCAGTTCCAGTTTCTGCTCCGTACTTTTTCGTTTCTATGTACTTTTTTCTTTCTCGTATCGTTCACCATCCTAAGACTATCCTTGCCCAATTCCTATCTTCTCTTCTGTTCTGTAACGCTGTATTCCAGTTCTGTCCCAGCTGGCAGCTTCTGCCCCCCAACACACCAAGCAACACAAACCCGTCGCTCATCCGCCACCGAGACAAAGCGGCCCCGGGCCAAGCGACTGAAGACTTGTCTTTGCAAGGCTGAGCAAGCTGCATGGGTGCTCATGTTGAGGCCGTTTCATAGTCTAGAGATTCAGAATGGAGCTCATGAACACCATCTCAGGTACTACCGTTACCCGTACTCATTACCACGGAATACCACCGCATCTCACCGCATCAATATCACATCGCAATATTATCATCAGAGCACATCAAACAGCATCCCAAGCTTCAGTTCCACCAACTTGGCACAAACCACCCCCCCACCGGCATCCCGACCACGACAAAAGTCCCCAGACAACAAACATGTTACATCTCCGGTCCGGTGTAACGTTTGTACAGCCCAGCCTCCAGGGCCCTCAAAGCCCACCCCCTCCTCTTCCGACGCCCTCTCGAGTCTCAAGAGTGAAAGCCTGTCACCTGAGCCCATTGCCAAAAACAACAAGCCCTCACGACACGTCTCCTGAGTCCTGACACACATTTATACGCCTTGTAAGTTAGCACAGAAAAATCAAGATGCATCCAGCAGGCTACACCTATGTACATACTCCGTACTCTCTAGTCTCTACGTTTCGCACCACGCTTTCCCCGCGCAGGCAGGCAAGGCACCGGGCAGACCAAACCAGATGACCCCTGGGCCCTGAAGCCACCAACGCCCCCAACAGTGAGCACACCAATCCTCCACCCCCATCCCGGGATCCCCCAATGCAGATCGCAAACCATGACCTGCCTTGGGCTGCCTATCCAAAAAGTGGCTCCTCGTGGCGCCAACGCCTCCCAATTACCTACCTACCTACCTACCTACCTACCTATTGTGCGAAGACTCAAGGTCTTGTGGTCTTGGGGGTATTGGGGTCAGAGCTCAGGAACGAAGGGGGCTGTGTAAAATAGGGGCCGCGAGCGAGCGATGAACGATTTGAGAAGCTGTTAATGTTATGGTTATTTTTGGAATATGGAGGATTGGTAGCGCAAGATGTCAGATGAGCGAGGTGACTCGTGAGGCTTTAGGTTAGGATGCTGCGTTTAGTACTCCGACGTCCGTATGTTAGTACATACCTCCATATGCAGGTAGGGTCCAGAAATTTTTCCCAGTTTTTGTTTCAGGGGGGGAGGGACCGAGCACCCGGGGGTTCGGCACCTGGCAGTAGTGGGCGCGGAGTCGGGTGAACACTGGAAGCCTGAAGGGGGTTGATCCTTCAGGAGTTGAAGAGGAAGCTGGTTCGAAGAGGGGGAGGGTGAAGTCTGAAGATGGAAAGTGGGAAAGGCTAGAGCTAGAGAGGGTCAGAGACTAAGAAAAGGCCAGAGGTTTTCGGGCCAGAGACTCGTCAGGGTCAGACTCAGAGTGATCATGGGACTTGGTAGTGAAAGTGGAAGGAGGACGGCCGACAGTGAGTCTGAGTCCTGACAAGTCAACTGTCAACATGGAAGACTGGGATGTACGATGCAACGGGCGTTACGTTATTGCTGGTTACCTATTACTATGTATCTCGATTACACTGCGTATCTTTGCAGGGGGAGGCAGTTGGTAAGTGTGACGTGTTCAAGATTGGTATGAGATGATTCAAGATGGAAGTCTGCGTCTGAGGTAATGTGTTCCGACTGCTATGGGCAAATGACCAATGTTGCCTAAAGCTGGCTAACTCTACATTTGAAGCTGCTATTTTGGTGTGCTATGTATGTTTTTAGATTATCTCATGCGTAACAGTCACCAAGATATCAAAATGTGAGATAAATAGTTTTTTTTTAAAATATTTTTGATTTGACTCAACTCACTCAAGAGAATCTTAAGATGATGGAAAATCCTAATGAATTACTCATGCATTTTCTAATAATACATTCCGTACCAAACCCAACCAATAAACCATGTAAAAAAACCGAACAGGCAAAAGAAAATATAAATCATTCAGTGCATTACACAACAACCCTGTCCAACCGAGTATGTATCCGTCCGTGCTAGACATATTATACAGACAAACACAAGGCCAGAAATGAAATTACCAGGCATTATTTCTCAAGACATCCTCCATCGTAATTGAATGTCTCCTATTAAACTCCTCTACTGTAAGATGCTTACAGAGCAGCGATGAAAGCGACGGCGGCAATCATCATGCCGGCGCCAACGCGTCCAGCACCAGCCGTCACGGGCACACTGCCAGTGGCACCAGGGGTGTAAGCACCAGTGCCGCTCGCGGCAGGCACAGTGACGGGCTCATAGCCAGGGGCGTTGGCTCCAGGAGAGCCAGCACCAGGGGCGGAAGCGGCGGGAGATCCAGCACCAGGGACGGAAGCATCAGGAGGAGAACCGCCGGGCGCATCAGTGTAGCCAGTAGGTGTGGCGGCGGGCATGCTGGGCTGAGCGGCGGCAGGGACAGAGGGCTGGCCAGCTGCAGGGGCCGTGGGCTGCGCACCGGGGGCGGTGGGCTGAGCGACGACAGGAGCAGTAGGCTGAGGAGGAGCACCGGCAGCGGGGCCAGTAGGCATAGCGATCACGGGCACCGTGACAACGGCAGGAGGACCGGCACTGGGGCCAGAGTAAGCCACAGTGGTGTAGGGAACATTGGTGATGCGAGGCGTGCCAGTGACGGTGATGATCTCAATGATGGGCTTGCAGCCAGTGGCGATGGCCGGGTTCTGGGGAATGTACTGTCCGCACATGCCCTGGAAGAAGGAAATGGCCTCGGAGATGACATTGTCGTTCTCGCCGTGGGCGTAGATGCAGTTGAAGACAACGTTGACAAAGTCCTTGTTGGGGCAGTAGCATGCGGCGTCCTTGTTGTCCTTGCACTTGGACTTGAGCTCCAAGAAGGTGTTGAGACATCTGGGGACAACCGGGGGGCAGGGAGCACCGCCGGGCGTGGTGGGCTGAGGCTTGTCACCAGTCTGGACGGTAGTCACAGCTCCAGGAACAGTAAGGTAGCTGGTCTCGGTAGAAGAGCAGGCGTGGCACTCAGCAGAGCTGACGCTGGTGGCAAAGGTAGCGGGCCCTGAGGTGGTACCAGGCTGAGTGTTGGTGCTAGCTCCAGGGACGCTGGGACTGGTCTCTTGGCCGGGAGTGGTGCTGGTGCTGGTGCTGGCTCCAGGAGTAGTGTCGGTGCTGGCGCCGGGCATGCTGGAAGTGCCAGAAGTGGCAGCAGAGGAGGTGGCTCCGGGATAGCTGGAAGTGGTGTCCTGGCCAGGAGAGGTGGTAGCAGAGGTGGCAGAAGTGGTGACTCCGGGAGTGGTCTCCATGTCGGGAGTGGTAGGAGTGGTGGTCGCACCGGGAATGCTGCCGGTAGACGAGAAACCTGAAGCAGTCAGGGTGCCGGGGATGGAGACCTGGCCAGAGGGAGGCGGGGAGCCACCGTTGCCGCAGTGCCATGAGATCTTGTGGCAAGAGATCTTGCAGGTGTTCTTGCTGGTCGAAGGCTGAGGGGGGTAGACGATCTTCACCTTCTTGGCACCACCGCACTGGTTGTTGACGATAGTAGAGCCACCCTTCTTGCAGTCGGCAGAGTGCTTGCAAACGCTGCCATCCTGCATGTCGTAGTGGAACTCCAAACGAGCATCAAACTCAGTAGACAGGTCGATGCTGCCGATAGAGAAAGCATCGACACCAGCGTGGGCACCGAGACCAATGTCGAGACCGCCGTTCAAGGGGCAGAGACCAGAAATGACCTTAGCAATGTTGCCAAAGGTGCGGCCCTGAAGCATACCGCGAGTAGAGGCCTCGCAGTTCCAGCCACCACCGAATTGGAAGCCAAGGTACTTGTCAAAGCTACCAGTGGGGAGATCTTTGAAGTCCCAGCCCTTCTCCTGCTCCGGAGTACACTGGTTGTCGACATTGTGCGGCGTGTTGAAAGATGGGGCGTGGGTGAAACCGGAGCCGAAGTCGAAGGTAGCGCCAGCGTGGGCGCCGAGACCTCCACCGAGGCTGCCTCCGGCATGAGCATTGACGTCGGCGCCAGCATGGAGACCGGCACCGGTGTTACCACCAAGAAGACCATTGAGTAGGCCGAAAGTAGCAGCAGCTTGCTGAGCGCCAGCAGCGGCGATCGCAAGGGAAAGAGTGTTGTGCTTCATTTTGAGAAGCGTGGTTGCTGTAGATAGTGAATGTGTTTGCGCGCGTTGAACGTGATGTCAAAATCCAGTTGTGAGATCAGATCTAAGGCGAGCGGACACGTCAAAGGAAACGAATGACTTTGAGCGTTGTAAAGAGAATGTGAAAAAGATGACAATGTTTCCCAAATGGAAACTGGGAGCAAAAGACAAGAGATACTGAACGAAAAAGGATACGGAATGAAAAGAAACAGCAACATTCATGGTGGGAGATCAGGGCATATATACGTCCCGGGCCATGAGTGTAGTGCGCCACTGTGTGTTAGCCCACTCCCCAATGCTCGCTCGATGCACGATCGTCTCCAGACTTCTTGCTTGGACCACTCTACAAACTCTTGTTTTGGCTTCGGCCACCGGTGGGCGCATCTTTTCGGAACTCTCTCTCGCGGCGTTGGCAATCCGACGACAAATTGCACACCCTCCCGATAGCCCATGTCCATGAATGGGCTAGCCAACGGGGGGCTGTGCTATAGCCTATGCAGCAGTGGAAATCGAGGTACGGACCATGATGAGCGCGGGTATTCGCTATGCGAGAGGCTCACAGGGCGCACGGCGGCGCCGTTGAGCGAACGGTTTGGAGGAAACGGTGGTGAAGGTCAAAGATGCGTTGACTTGCCCGTCTAAGCCCAGCAAAGCAAGCGCTGTTGGTCTACGCACCCCCCCGGACTGCCACGCCGCGGGCCCCACGGCGCCGGTGCGACAAGACAGGGGCGGAAAGGCGGCCTGAGCTGAGGAGCAGATGTTCGAGGGAGGGATCGTGGACGGGAATGGGGAACGGAGAAGCGAAGAGTGGAGGTTGAGAACTTGAGAGTGGTTGAATCGGTGCGTCCCCAGCTTTGTCAGCCGGCTTTGGTGTTGGCTTTGAGACAAACCCGGTTTCCCTTCGCCACGTTGCCACGACCAAGTCTGCGGTAGCCGGCGGGGCCATCAGCGGCAAGGCGCCTCAGCAACCAATGGTGTGCTCCTGCTGTTATTGGCCTAGTCGATTCTGGCTGAGGTACCCCACTCACGCCGCTAGGCCGTTCCGGAGCCTGGAGGACGAGACTCTTTCCCCTTTTTTATGTGCCTTTTTTTGCCTTGTCTGCGAGCTTGCTTTTTCCTTCTTCGCGGCAACTCCTTCTGGGTAGGTATGTGAGTACCTACCTATCACCGTAAAACAGAACCCGCTGCGTGATTCAGTCCAAAACGTTGCGCCCACGAGATTAAATGAATAATCGCTCGGCGGGGTCGCTTCGCGATTTCGCAACTTCGTTAACTTCGGTCATTGCGCAGATATCTCCACGCGGTGGGCGCCGCACAAAAGAACGCTGCAGAATCAATGGGCAGCCATTCTAGCCTTCCTGTTTCACGACTCGGGATGAAGCAGCGAGATCGTGGAGCCTGTTTCAACGGCCGTGCGTCCGGCTTAAGTCCTGACTCCTGACACAGGAGCGCGCATACCGTGGAAGGAATCGATTGTTTGACTGTCGACACCAAAAGCTCCGAATAGCTCCATGGTTTCGCGTCGTAGCAGGTCATGATTGTCGCTGTCGAAACCAGGAACCACTTGCTGGTTGGTTTCAGGATAAGAAGGCAGGTTCCGCCAGTTTGAGGCGAGTGTGAGAGAGGCGACTCCATGGAAGCTGGCGCTGTTTGAGGTTCCGGCAGCATGAAGTACACGTCACGACGCGCATGAACGCGCGAGACGAAGCCCGTGTAGGAAGCCTCGCGAATCCGAGGAACACGATGTCTGACAATGATGGGACGAACGATGCTCAGCCCTACGAAGCCACGAGGCTATCAAGCGTACTGCGTGCTGCATGTCTCGTCTTGTCATGACAGAAAACGTGGTGTTTCACTCGCCAGACCGTTGTGGCTGAAACCGTGCACCACGAGCGCGACTGCCCTGCCTGAATGCGCTAACTTTTGCCATTTGCCAACTGCCAACTGCCACTGCCAAGTGCCTGACCAGTGACAACCCGACTCGTCCGGCCCCACGTGCAGCAGCGGCTCCAAATGCCAATCGCTCCAGCCACAACTCGCCGGCTCTGTCCGTGCACACCGGCGCCGAGCCCGCCACCAGTCTAGTGTCCGGTACATTAGGTATGTACATATGTACATGACTTGTGCGAGGGCGCGTGCATACAGAAAAGTGGGCACAAGGGCGTGTCCGTGCGATGAGTCGATGACAGATCTACGCCCGTACTCTGGATGTTTTCGACTCTCCCCCATTTTGACGGAAGCCGTCTCGCCATGGCCGTCCGTCGCACAGCATCACTTCTACTCCGTACGTACACCAAATTGCTGCGTCAGTGCCCTATGGGCGATAGCCGTCCCGGCGCCCACTTCCACCGTAGACAGGCACCGCAGACAGGCACCGCGGCACGAAACACGAACTATTGCAGAGCTGCATCCTGATCCCTCCCGGGAAGCACAAACACCAAACGCCAGGACTCGGGAACTCAGGCACACGATCTAGTTCCTGTTGGGCTGAACGGGATCGATAATGCCTATTGCCATTTCAAGAGGCGCTTTTCTTTGTCCTATTGTTCTCCACATCTTGTTTTTTTTTTCACTCCGCAAGCCAGGTTTCTCTTCTGTTTGGTACCTATTTGTGTTTGCTTTTTGGTTTCGTATCAACGTTGACTACGGGGATGGGCTTGGTTCAAATTGTTTCTTGGGAGTGGCCCACCTATAGTGTGCTTATCGTATACATAGTCAGGTTACAGCTCATGACTTGCGTATGAATGAGGTGGAGGATAGGTTATCTACTGCCACCACGTCATGTTTACGCCCGCTGAATTAACTAGATTTTGATTCCCTTTTTCTGTCTTTTTACACCTTACAATACGCAGGTATGCTCTTCCGTTGTACAGTGTAGTGATAAGTAGATGGAGAAGTACTCCGTAAAGCCAGCAGACCGGCAGGGATAAACCTGAAGCTTAGGTGAGACGATCTCTTCTACAATGATGAGAAGAAAAAGAACGAAATCGCTGCTTAACAAGAACAGAACCACCTTCGATTCAAGTCGCCAACTACCAAGTAGCCAACTTCTCCGAGTCGTCAGGCCGTCAAGTTACCAAGTGTCCCCAAGTCGACAAGTCGTCAATTGTCAAATCATCAAACCGAAGCTATCAACTACCTACATACCTCGTATACTACATGAAATGCAGGTACCGTCACAGATTACGTACCAACTCTATCATGTTCCAATCACACAAATCATAGATCCGCCCGCCCAGCAAAACGCCTTCCACATTTCGCAAAAGGGCCCCCCCTACGCCAGCAATGACGCACTCGAGCATTGAGTCGTACCATCACAAAAAGGAAATATCAACATACGCAAAACAAAGAAGATAGTATATGGAGTGCATGTACATACTCCAAAGAAAAGCCCCACAGGTCGATCTTCCCACTCGCATAGCAAACCCTGTAGGCTGTATGTATGTACCTTGCCGCTAATGCAACCCTAAGCAAATCACCCGGTTCCAGGTCCACCCCAAATATAGACATGCTTGTCTATTCTTTCCCTCGCCTCGCTCCGCACCCTGTCCAAACTTCAAAGCCGCGGCTCCAGTTCCGGCATGTTGAGCTGCCTGGCTGGAGTTCTGGACCATGGCAAAACATTAGGTACATACATACTGGGGACTCGGGGTCCGGGGATCACGCCCGAGGTTTGACGGCGCTCCTACGGAGTACATAGATGGCATGTTTTTGCTTCGGGATATTATGTGTGAGATTGCATACACACTTACGGATTGAATAGGTATAGAGTGAATAAGTAACGGACATCGTGTATTTTGATTGTACGGAGTATGTGTCAGTTATTTCTCTTGGGCTGCCCAGAGTACTGATCGGGCACTGTGAATCAAAATGGTTCACACGTGTACTTGGGCACTGTGAAAGAGGCAAACACGAAATGTGCGCCTCCGCTACGCGTCGCCGCACGATTTCTCCAGTTTTGCCTAATTATGAATCGCAGCAGACACACAAGCTTCGACATTCTGAATGTATACATACCTTGACATCATGGCAGCCTGTAGCCTGTAGGTTCGTCGAACTGAGTGGATTGCCCAAGACGACTACGGACTCACGGAGTACCTAAGGTACATACTCCGTAATCCATCCCACGGGACTGGTGACGGACATGCACTCGGGAACCAGAAAACACAGTATCACCCAGTGCAACACAACGTGAATCGCCAGCAATCACGCCTGGCCAAAATCTCTCTCTTACAGTACCTATGTATGTATCTCTATCTGCTCACTCCCCCGCCCTCATCTTCCGCAGCCTCTCCTCAGCAGCCCTCGCCCGCCTCTCCCTCTCCAGCTTAATCCTCATCTCAGGCGTCAAGCCCCTCCACTCCTCCTCCCGCACCTCCTGCGCAGTCTTGGCCAAAAGACCCCCAACAACACTCCCCTTGGGCTTCTTTTCCGCCACAGGAACAACAATGTCACTACGCACCCTCTCTTCCTCAGCTTTTCGCCTCTCGGCCTCCTTCTTGTCATTTGCGCTCCGCTCCCGCTCCTCCCGCTTCTCGGCCTCGGCCTTGGTGATGCCTGCGGGCACCTTGGCCAGCTCCCACGCCCATTTCTCTTCGCCCAGTTCCGAGCGAGCTACCCGGAAGGCATCACGGGTGCTTCGATCACCCGCCAACTCAAAGGGCGTTTTCCCGTCCTCGTTCACGACACACGGATCGGCGCCTGCTCTCGATAGTAGGCCAAGCACTAAAGGTGCTGAATTCTGCGAAGCAGCTAGGTGAAGTGGCCGCGGCGCGTGGTGGTTCTGCTCCAGGGGTTGAAAGACAAACTCAGCCGTGAGCTGGTTCTTGGTGAGGTAGGACAAGAGCGCGGGGAGTTTGGACCGCCGTATGAAGGCCTGTAGCTGTGATGTGTGCAACAGGGCCGTCTCCTCCTCTTCGGACCGCTTCGGCTTGGTAGGTTTAGGACCCGAAGACGGTTTCGGAACTGGGTGGGCTTCTTCTTTGGCTTCTTCAACGGGCAGCATTTCTCGGACCTTGAGACGGGTCAACTCGATAAACGATCGCATGAGCTCGTTCTGAGTAGCTCGTCTGGTGTTGAACGGGAAGCCGCGTAGACGCGTGTCATTCGGTGTTAGGACCTGGTCTTCGTATGGGCCAAAGAGCGTCCTGCGGTTCGTCTGCCCGGTCGCACGGACGAAGAGCAGTTCCGAAGTATCTAGTAGAGGCTTCCAGTCGCGAAGCAACGCACGCACGTCATCCACCAGCGCTTGCTCGTTGTACCGTCGCAGTGTAGACCCGGCGGAGTGAGCGGCGCCCTTGGCATTATCGTTTGCCGATTGCGAACCACCCTGCTTTCTCCGCGTAGTGTAGCGATGGAATGTCTTGTGAGCCAACACAGTGGCCTCTCTGTTCATCGACGAGGCGGTTTTGGCCGCCCGAGGAGCCAGAGAGACCACCATGGCAGCAAAGTGCCCGCCGCCAATCATGCACAAAAAGATATGTGGTCCCTCGTATGCAATAGGCGGTAACGTCCCATCTTTGCTTGGTCTTGGCACTGATATTGGGGCGACTTGCTTCTTCCGCAACACATCAACCACGTCGGAGCTCTTCTGCTCCTCTTCGGTCAAGATGGCGCGATATAGGCCAAAGTAGTGATTTTCGGGCAGCATCGGGGAACTGAACCAGATCAACGGTGGGTTTCCCCGGCGCTTCCGCCTCGAACTTGTGCCACTGGAAGCATCCGTCTCCGTGTCCATGTAGTCGCTCTTTTTGCCTGCCAGGCGAGCTTGCTTCTTCAACAGCGCCGTCAAGGTAGATTCTGGTTTCCCATCTTCGCCGGCGTCGTCTTCTTCTGAATCATCCGAGTCGGAGCCAGACAGCGACTCGTCCAGATTCCCCATCAGCTTCTCGAATTCTTGTTCCGATACAGGCGGCTGCTTGCGCAGTTTTTGCTTCAGATTGTAGAGGTGCAGGTCTGACTTGCGATGACTCCGTTGGTCCTGCAATGACGTGAAGGAGAGTCCGCACAAGGAGCATGATTGTGGGCCGCCAACGTGGCTTTCTGTCGATGATGCATCTGGGCTTGTTTCTGTTGACTTCCGCGACAGGTCCTCCTCCTCGTCCAATCCTGCTGCATCGTCGGAAGCGGTCTTGGGAGTCAAGCTGTCCAGCACATCGCTTGGTAGATCGTAGACTGAAAGAAAATGGGTCGTTAGCTTAGGCCAAAGCTAGACCAGATGCGCTGGTGTCTTGTAGAACGCACTATAATGCGGTCGACGCAAAACGGCATCTGTCGCTGTTGCCATTCCGAGAGGTCAACTGGTGAGGATGGTAGGTAGGGAGGGAGGTCGGGCTGTACGGACTCGTACGCTGAGTCGAAACTGATTCAGATCGAGGATGTACGGCGTTGGGACGGACGCTTTATAGACTGGATTGAACTGGCGAAATTGGCGCTGGAAGCTTTATTAATGCTGGATGATGCGAGAGACTTCACGTGGAGTCATTCGGCGGACACAAAAGTGACAAGCCTCGAACTTCGAAGGTCCAACTGGCACGGGCACGGGCCCCACTCCCACCGTTTGGTCCGTGACCACTTGACGCAGCTTCAATGCTTCAATGTTGGGCTACGACCTGCTTTTATGTCCCCACCGGACTCATCTTGGGCAACGCAATCGAGATGGTATCGTTGCTTCGTCCACATTTTCGCTTGTAATCGTGCGCCGTTATGTCATCCATCCCTTGAGGAACCTTTTTATCCCGTGTTTTGGATGCGCGCCAACTTAACCTCAAGAGTCAAGTGACATGCCCTTCGATTCTTCTCCTGCCAAGCCACAGACCTGTGCCTAACAACGGCAACACGCCTCAACATCCAGTGATTCCAGTCTCAACATCAGTCTCACCAGTCTCATTAGTCTCAAAGGGTAGCATCGTTCTCAACAAATACGATCACGTGGTAACCGGACTGTCTTACCAGATTCACATCTCGCAGACGCCGACGAAATGCAACGCCGTCGTGCAACCAATGATCTTTCCTGGTTTGTTTTGTTGGCTTCATTCCGCTTTCTCTTGTTCTGCATACACTGAGATCCCGCCTTCTTTTTGTTCGATGTCACACATTTGGTTCTTCGAACCTATCTCATTCCAACTTCCCACTATAAATTTAGCTTCGTTCCTCCGAACATCGTCACGACTGATCAGCTCTATGCAATGTGGCCGTGTGGCCGATGAGAGGGGTTCTTATGGCAACAGAATGCTCGGCCTTCATTTCCATTACGTCAGGGACTGATATAGCATGTTAACCCTTCAAGGATGAAAGGTTATCATGAACCTATTCCTTTGCCATGGCATCAGCCAGCGGCCTGCCAGATCGCGCTAGTACAGGTAGCAGCAAGCATACGATTTCCATTTCTCCATCCCTTTTGTATCATCGGAAGAAGACCCAGGTCTAGAACCAACACATCCATGGCTACTTCAATTAACAATGGACAGGCCTCAAACCTTTTCCGCCGATATTCGCAAGATCTGGTCTCGACCAAAATCGCATCTCCGAGTTGTAGAGAAAGCGGCAGGAGCTCAGGCAGTAAGCCCGAGTCCAACTACGCAACGTACTCAGCCGTTTGAATAGGCCACGAAGCTCTGGCAAATAGGCAAACATCTATGCGGTAGTGGTCTCAGTACCAAGTGTGCCGTACTCGTGAGAAGTATATGAGTCTAGGCAAAGGCCCCAGGCTCCAGCAGAGAGCATCTGCGTTCGACGCTTTTAGGCCGTAGAGCCTCCAACACGCAGCATGTCGCTGTCAGAACAAAGCGCTCGACGGAGGCCATCAAGGCGACAGGCAAGCGACGCTCTAGCCTGATTTCGCCAGCAGTAAGTTTTTTTTCTAACAAAGTGCCATTGAATGTCAATGTGCTTGGTTCTGGCATGGTGCTGGAGATTCTTGGCCAGCGCCTAAGCGCCCTGATTGTCGCTGAAAGTCGGTGTCGATCGTGGTGTCGTGTCTGGTTGTTGGTTGGGGAGTTCAGCTAGCAGTCGATACAACCATATAGCTTCTTTCGCAGCATTGGTCTGGCCCATGTATTCGGCCTCACAATTGGAAAGTCTCACCGCGGGCTGCCGTTTCAATGACCAGCTAATCGCTCCGCTGCCAAGCTACGGTTGAATCGACTGCTCAGTGCTAGCTGAACTCACCCACGAACCAGACACGACACCATGCTCGTCACCATGCTCGACACCCATTTTCAGCGATAATCAGAACGCTATTGCGCTGGCCAAGAATCCCCAGCACCATGCCAGAACCAAGCACATTGACATTCAATGGCACTTATTAGAGATAAACGTACTGCTGGCGAAATTAGGCTATAATACCTTCATCAAATCGCGGATGGCCTTACAAAGCCTTTACATATCTAGACAGGCCTTCCAAAATTCAGAGATGCAATAGGCCTCAGTTTCACCCGTCTTTATCCTTTCACGCTTGCTTCGTTGGGATTTTCTTTCCGTCACAAATTTATGTTCAAGTTATTCTTTTTCTCAAATCTTTAATCTCGAAATTCTTTTTGCTACATCGTTTTTACTAAACATTCATTTCTATATTGCCAAGGCAGCTTCGACATCTTGGTGTGACTTCATTGTAACTCAACGCCATTTTGTTATAGGGTAGTTTGAAGCTCTTGCATTCATACCTTCTGGTCGGGGTTATTAGGGGCACAAGAAACAATCAGAGCTGACCATGATGTAGAAGAATTGGCGAAAAAGAAACAGTCTATAGATCGTGTGTCTCGACACCACTCAAGCGCAGAAACTTGGCGTACACGCGCCAACTCTACACCCAGATAGAGAAACCCCCGACATGCAGAAATATCCCGTCCATGGCTGTCTTCCTCGAAACCCAACGCGGGCCTGTCACCCGCCCACATTGCAACTCGAGGTTTATCTGACACTATCAGAGGAGGGATACTTGAGTAGCAGACGTGAGCTATGTGTCAAGCTGTAATGCTCTAGGTAGTTACCTAGGTATGTACCAATGAATGTACCGATGTAGGTATGTGCCGTGGAGTACATACGGAGTACTTCTTGACACGTACATACTATGTACAAACATAGGTACATACATACCTCCTGTGTACGGAGTATACACCGTATGTTCACGAGTCACAGGGTAGGTGGGTATACTCCATATGCTTGCACAGAGGTACCTAGGTATGTAATAATAGACATGCCTGTTCCGTTAATTGCATGCACTCCAGACCAAAGCGGGGACCCTTGTCCAGCTGAAGTTCATCGCAAGGGAATACCTGCATACCTAGCACAACGCTTTTGGTGCGAGCCCCCCATGATACCTACGAAATCTCTCACACAATGCGCCGAGATCGATGATGACATGTACGGAGGACGATTCCGAAAAACATTGCTAGAGCCAAGGAGCAGGGGTGAGCCAAAACAGGCCGAATTGGGAATGTATTATAGGGTACCCCTGTTATATTATCACGGAGA
>SRQG01000331.1:0-31898 GCA_018360325.1 Claviceps aff. humidiphila group G2b | reverse complement strand
TATGGACCTTCGCTCCCAGCGCGTTTGTGCCTGAGGCCTTCTTCGGTCTCCACCTTCAGTCTCCGCTCAAAGGTAGCAGTGACCCTCTGCTTGTACCGATGTCCCTGACAGTACAGGTGAAGAAGTTGATCCATACCTTCCCCTTGCCCCTCTTAACACGTTTTCGCGCGACATCGCTCCCCTTCGCCCACATCATCCTTGCGGTCTCAAAAACAGCGATATTAGCAGACCGTCTGCAGCGCAATAGCAAATTGTTCCTCAGTTCTCTATTTTCTAGCAGGAAGCAAAGAGCGGGTTATGGCTGAAAACAAGCCCATCATGTTCATACGTTCTGCTTGGAACCAGCTTTCTTCAGTGACGCACATATGTACAGGCAAGCGATTCTGGAGCCCTGATTAATTTTACAGTCCGATAATGGCAGTACCAATAGTAAACAGGGAGAAACGGTGGCTAAGTTTCATCTGTCTCTTCCGGTTTGTGAAAGACTACAAACTCATCATCACTTACACCGACATGGCTTATCACGGGACCCGGACATATCACACAGATGCGTCGGCGGGGCCATATACACCGTAATCTGGCTGGCGTTGCGAATATTGAATGGAAAAAGGGTGCTCGCGACGGCGGGAAGAATATCATGTCTCACCTAACCAGATTAGCTATACATGTTAGACCGCAAGGTCTGTAAACCTCCAGCGACGACACTGAACAAGTATTGAAAGAAATCCGCGAGGGTTGCGTATACGCGTGAAGTGAACTGTTATGACAATCCGTCGTATTCATAAAGCTATCTAGAAAAGAGTGAACAGCCTTACCGCGTGATGTTAAATCACGAGGTGTGAGGCCATGTACCACGTCCGCATATGCCGTTGAGGGCAGCGATTCCAACACTACATTGCTCTCCATAAAATGCCTCCAAGTTGACCCGATCGTTCATATTCCCATCCCGCCTGCCACTTCCACTCCCACTTCCATCTACCTCATCTGCGCGAGACGTGCCTGGTTTTTACTGTAAAAAACCACACGTGCTCGTCATGTTCCTGGCTTCAAGATTTACGGCCAAGTGCCACGAGGGCAGCCTTCTCCTCCGGAAAGTCTGCGAGGAGACGACGCCATGTCTCCTTCTTGCACTTCAGCGGAAACAAACGCGCGCATTCGTCGTTAGCCAAGGGTTGAAGAGGCGCTGATGCCGTCTGCCGCTGTTGTTGGCGACGTTCAAGAGCGGCACGAATCAGTAGGGAGTGCTCCTCGCTGTGCACGTCCACTTCATGTCCAAGGTACTCCGTCCCTGTACGACTCTCGTCGCTCAACAGCACCTCATCTGTAATGTGTACGCCAGTATCCTGTTGAGGCTGAGAAGAGGAGCTATGTGGATGGCGGATTCGGTGGGCCAATTTGGTGAGACTGTTCTTGCGGCCATGCTTGCTTGGCTCTTTTTGGTCTGCCATTTTGTACTTGGAGGAAAATTGTCTTGTCGTTGTGGTTGTGGCTGGTCGTATTTGATGCGCAAAGTTATAGTAGCGAGTCGAGTGTCTTCTGATTCCGACTTTGTCTTTTCTTTTGTCTTGGAGTGCAAGTCTGAATCTGCTTTGATCTGGAATCATCTTGATTTATATATCTGAGTTTGTATGTATGGCTGTGTGAACGTGTGTCTGTCTGAAAGTATATGCTTGACTGTTCGTGTTGACGTTCATTCGAACGTTTCGCCTGAAATGTATGGCTGTGTGAACGTGTGTCTGTCTGAAAGTATATGCTTGACTGTTCGTGTTGACGTTCATTCGAACGTTTCGCCTGAAATGTATGGCTGTGTGAACGTGTGTCAGTCTGTAAGTATATGCTTGACTGTTCGTGTTGACGTTCATTCGAACGTTTCGCCTGATCAAGCAGACCGTTCAGGAATCAACTTCCATCCATCGTAACAACATCAATATGTTTGTCGATGTCATCGATCATCCATGCCGTTCTCGAAAACCTCGCTCGCGTGTGTCAGCTGATTACCGGCGCTGCCGCGAGTTTGTGACTCGGCAACAACTTGCGCAGACGAACCCTCTACCCTCCCCTCGGCATATGGCTTCTGATCCTGTCGACGTGAGAAACAGCTTAAAAAACAACAGTAAGTGTTCGCAAGCTTGCATCCTTTTTGCCAGAACATGACCCATTATCGACTTGCTTCTGTACATATCGCAGCAATCATTCTCGATGCCGTTCTAGGCAAAACTAGTCCCGCCAGAGGAATTCGCTCTTTGCAATTCTATGCCATGTATTGATCACGACTCATGAGAGAGGACTGGGGCACAACGTTCGACTGAGGAATGTATGTGCTAGACATGATGCCATTATCAGTGGGTAGCAAGTCTAACAATTGAAGTATCGCGAGCTGTGCGCGGTCTTTTCTGGGCCGGGAAAAGGGAAAGATGGTTCATTCCCAGTTGCGGACGATCCAACAAGCTGGACGTGGACGGTGGTATCAGCAGTCGGTACGCCGCGTACACATCCTTTTGTTTGTCCGCGGCGAACCTGGCTGGCACTATGCCATGATTCATGAAGATACATACCCTTTTCGTCTGCACGAATGGCCTGCAGAGTTTGAACAGTCGGCCCTGATCCTCACTAACCGGCTGTTCTAGCAGTATGCCATCGACGCGTTCATCGCGTGTGAGACTACCCGTCTTGACCGGATCACGGACCATCAGGAGGATATCCGCGCTGACGTGTTCGTGGGCCTCGAAGACGCTCTGAGCCACGACGACGCCGTGCCTGAGAGTCTAGGTCGCCCGGTCATCCTGCCATCGTCCTTTACTGGGAGCGACAGCCTACAGGGACATGCAGCAGTTACTGTATGTCAGGACTCCATATGGCCATGGAGGCGGTCCTGGACTTTCGGCCAGTTGGGGTTGGCCGTGAACGTAATAAGAAATGTAGGCGATACCAGGTGCCACACAATGGCCATGGTCCATGAAGTTGATACAACTGCTGTATCCCTGTCGCCCCCATCAAAGGACAGAGCTGTTCTGTTGAAGCTAGAACCGCCCGTCTCACGAAGTTGTCGCGCTGCGCGCTACTGTAGACATGTACATATGTAGTGGGGCTGATGTTATCGCACGTGCACCAGCCTCCGATAAGAAATTTATTTTGGCAAGCTTCGTCGCAACAAATGCGCATGGTCCCTGGCAAATTTCATCGTCGAAAAAAACGCGGAGAGCGAACGAAAACCACAGAGACAAGAAAGGCCACCCATCGGAATCTGGCGCGGGAATTTGTTCTCAATCCAAATCAATTCTTTAATCTTGATCCAAGTTTCCGAAAATGAGAGGAAAGCGTTCAAAACAGTACCGCAAGCTCATGGAGCGGTTCTGCATGACTTTCGGCTTTCGCGAACCTTACCAAGTCTTAGGTATGTCGTCACCTTATTCCCGAACATCGTCGGATCTTTATATTAATGTTTGACGTACAGTCGATGCGGAAATGGTGCAGGATTCGTGCCGCTTCAAGATGGAGCTGGAGCCTGCGCTTCAAAGGACTGCCCACGGCAAAGTCAAGCCCAGTACGTGGCCTCTTCTAGTTCACCATATTCAGAACAGTCGGTGCCTTGAATCGTTACTGACAACATACAACAGTGATCACGCAATGCGAAATCCGAAAACTCTACGCCAAGAAAAACGAGCCGGGCATCAACGAAGCCATCGAGGTGGCCAAGTCTTGCGAGAGAAGACGCTGCGGCCATCACCCCGACGAGTATCCGGAGCCACTTAGCACCCTCGAATGCTTTCAATCCGTCATGGACCCCAAAGACTCGGGAGAGAACAAACATCGCTACGTCGTCGCAAGTCAAAGCCAGGAGCTGAGGCGGATGCTGCGCGGCGTCCGAGGCGTCCCCCTGATCTACATCAAACGAAGCGTCATGATTTTAGAACCTATGTCTGACGAGAGCGTTCAGCTCCGCGCTAGAGAAGAACGCAAGAAGTTCAGAGCAGGCATCAAGCCTACTATTGGCAAGAGAAAACGAACAGAAAAGGATGATGATGACGACGAGGAAGAGGAGGGGGCAGACCACGGCGCCCGTGAGGGAGGAAAGGATAACGAAACAGCGCACAAAGACTCGAACGATGCATCCTCGACGGGGCCAGCGAAGAAGAAGAATAAGCGGCATGGGCCAAAGGGACCGAATCCCTTGTCAGTGAAGAAGGCTAAGAAGAAGACACAAGAGAGCTCAACTAGTGCGAAGGATGCAGGGGACGCTGAAGAAAAAGCCAAGCGCAAGAGACGGAGAAGGACGAAGCCTGCCGAGGAATCGGCTTCGGCTGGTGCGGAGGCGTGACGATAATTGTGCATATGCATGGTTTTACTTGGGGAATGCTAATTATTTGATTACTGTATCTTGGGTCATGCACATGGTTTGGCGTTCATCTGGAGCGAGTCGAAGCCGGGGCGGGAGCACATACTATTACAAACTAAAACATCCTGCATGTGGAATATAAGAGGTCCTTTTTTCATGATTTCTCCTGAGGTTTTCTTTCTTCTTCTCTTTCCCGTCGTGCATGAAAACAGTCCACAAGGCGTATTCGTTTTCGTCGACAAACTTCCCAGCTCTACCGTACCTAGGTACATACCTACATGTGCGCCACTTTGAGCACGGGTTTGCGGTAAGAGTTCGTTGTCTCCGCCATTGAAGTGGATTGTCTGGTTGCATCATTGACTTTGTTTCGATGCTGCCCGGATACAAGTGTGTGCGATGGAGCCGCCTCGATGGTCTCGCAGCTCTCGCTTCAGTGGAAGGACAAAGATGATTGGATCTGTCGGTGGCCACTCGTAGAAGCCAAATTAGTCTTTATTTGCCGGGTATCACAGATTGTTGCATGTCTTTAATGTAGGGTCAACGTATCTAATAAGCCTAATCCGACAGTTGGGATTCTGAACAATGGAGACTTGTCAATCAAGGTGTGCCAGAATTAGCGGCTTGCAGCCGCCAAGGCAGCTGGAAATGAACCAGCCTTGCCCCCTGCTCCCCCCCGTGCAATGGTACATTGTAGGTACAAGTTATGTACTGTCGGAACGGGGCCTCCAAACCCGAAAGACGAGCGACGATGTCACATCGAGCACAGCGTCGCCTCCTCGCCCAGCCCCTCACATCTTCTCCAAACCAACCCGTTTTCGATGCTCCTAGAGCAGAAGAGCCAACAGACGAGGCAAGAAACTCGATTCTACCCCTCCTCTCTCGTCTCTGCCTTGGCTACTTGACGGGAGAGAGTCCAGAGCAGGCATGGCGAGCCACAACGCCAAAGAAGCGAACAGCTCGGCCATCAAGCCTGCATCTGCACCACCAGCTTCTCCCCCTGTACAGACCGAAACGGATGACTTTGGCTTGCCAATTCGACGTTATCAGACTCCAACCAAAGAGACGTCAGTCGCGGCATCGGCCATTGCAAGCCCACCTGGCCAGTCCGATGCTGTGGCCGCGAACGATGCACAGGGGCCCAATGACATGAAAGATGCAGCCAGCTCGATTTCGGCAAGGCTGAACAAAGAGGTTCCTCGAAGATCTTCGACGCCTACCGACAGGAAGCTTGGCAAGAACGCTGCCGGTTGTGGTAGTGATGCCGAGAGCGACGTCACCGCGTTCGAGGATGCGCAGAGCACGCCATCAAAAGATCCTGTGAGCTCGTCTCCCCGCAAAGCAGGCAGTTCGAACCCTGGAACGCGGAAACCTACTATAGCAACAGTCACGACGGCCAGTAAAGAAGCTAGCCCAGCTTCCGGCCAAGATGGCAATCAAACTCTGGCGTCCGACTCACAAACGGCGAAATCCAAATTGGAATCGGCTCAGCCTGTTGTTGAGAAGACTAATGCATCGAGAACGAAGGGAACGAATACGATGATCGAAACTTCTACTACTACTACTACTACTACTACTACTACTGCTGCTGCTGCTGCTGCTGCTGCTGCTGCTGCTGCTGCTGCTGCTGCTGCTGCTGCTACTACTACTACAGAAGCACCGATTGCGGCACCGGCATCGACGACGATGAAGGAAGAGCATTCTGGTCAATCGAAAGCAACCCACAGGCGCAACATGAGCACCATGAGTGCAGCTAGTATTGGAAGTGCAACTAATCTGGGCTTGTCGGAATACTCCCACCAGCAGCTTCCCGTGAAAGCAGAGCAACAAAAGGAAGACGACGACGAGGGATGGCAAACCATGCCTGCATTCGCAGCATACGACATGTACGATGATGACAACCGATTAATCGCTCGAGAACACAACGTCGAAGAAGACGAAAAAGACGCCTACGCTGGGCTCGGAGGAGCAGGAAAGGGCTACACGCGGGTAATAATGGACGACGACGTGGAGTCCATCACAAGCATGGACGACAACACACAGTACCTCTTCCGAGAAAGCAACGGGACAGGTCTCGCGGATGACGAAGGCCGCGATGCTGTATCACAAATGCAAGCCACAAAAGACCTTCTGACAGAAGGGCAGAGAATAGCATACGTCGGCGTTGTGAGACTGGAAATCGCCAAGATGGTGACGGAGTCGGAAAATTTAGAAGTCACCAAGAAGACGAAAAAGGAGACGTCTACAAGCGCCGAGGCCCTGAAGATGTGGGGCCAGAAAATGATGATTCGTCTCTATGCCCACATGGACATCAGCGAGGCCGAACAGCTCATGATTGAGCAGTTGGCGGAACATGGTGTCGTGCCCAAAGATCTGACACCCGCGCTACACGCCAATTCCCGCGTGGACAATCCCATGGCGGGAGGAGACCGCGAGTCGGTGGATCGCAGCTCGCGATCAAGTACCATGTCGCCGGCCCCTGCATCCCGAAAGGAAGACGTCGAGAAGCAGCCAACCGCGCTACCACCATATGAGAGTGCGGACCAGGGGGGTGATCTACCAGCTGTGCAGACGCCGTCTCAACTTCCCACCACGGACAAGATTGATATTGATCTCCGATGGACAGTACTGTGTGACATTTTCCTGATTCTCATCGCCGACTCCGTCTACGACGCGCGCTCTCGTGTTCTTCTAGAGCGCGTGGCTGGAAGTCTGGAGATTTCGTGGATCGATATCTGCCGCTTTGAAAAGCGCGTCACGGATGCGCTGGAGATGCAGCAAGCGGCCGAAAAGGAAAACTGGAACGAGGACGAGCACATGGAGTCTCGGAGGAAGCTGGCATTGACGAAGAGATATGTCATGATGGGTCTTGCCACCGTCGGGGGTGGCCTGGTGATTGGATTGTCTGCGGGCTTGCTGGCCCCCGTGATTGGTGCTGGGCTCGCCGCTGGCTTCACCACCATCGGTGTGACCGGCACCAGCAGTTTCTTGGCTGGTGCCGGGGGTGCTGCGATGATCACATCAGGAGCAGCAGCATCGGGGAGCTTGATAGGTGGGCGGGCGGCAAACCGGCGTACCGGCTCTGTCAAGACATTTGAGTACAGGCCGCTGCACAACAACAAGCGAATCAACCTCATCGTCACGGTATCAGGCTGGCTGACAGGCAAAGTGGACGACGTTCGCTTGCCGTTTAGTACCGTGGACCCTGTTATGGGGGACATGTATTCGGTGTTTTGGGAACCAGAAATGCTGCGGAGCATGGGTGATACCATCAATATCTTGGCGACTGAGGCCCTCACGCAAGGCCTGCAGCAGATCCTGGGAAGCACAATCCTGGTCAGTCTAATGGCTGCATTGCAGCTGCCCATTGTTTTGACAAAGCTGTCGTATCTCATCGACAACCCATGGGCGGTGTCCCTTGACCGTGCGACAGCCGCTGGCCTGATTTTGGCGGATTCACTGATGGACCGCAGCCTGGGCACGCGGCCGATCACGCTCGTGGGGTATTCAATCGGCGCCAGAGTTATCTTCTCATGCCTGCAAGAGCTGTCTAAGCGTGGCGCATACGGGCTAGTGCAGAACGTGTACCTATTTGGCTCACCCGTGGTGGTCAAGAAGGACGAGTTTCTGCGAGCCCGAACCGTGGTCGCCGGGCGTTTTGTCAATGGCTACAATCGAAACGATTGGATTTTGGGCTATCTCTTTCGACTAACCAACGGCGGAATTCGTCGCGTGGCGGGCCTCGCGCCAGTGGAGGAGGTCCCCTGGCTAGAAAACATGGACGTGACGGACCAAGTCTCCGGGCACATGCAGTACCGAACAGCCATGCCAGTGTTGTTAAAGAAGTGCGATTGGGTAGTGGAGAGCGAGATATTTACGGAAATCGAGGACCCCGACCCCGAGAACCACGACGAACGACAGCGAGAGCTTATCAACGAGATTGAAGAAGCCCGTAAAGAACTAGACAAAGAAGGCCACAAAAAGAAGAGCAGTGGCCGCTTTAGCCTCTTTGGTCGGCGCAAAAAGGCCGAGAGAGCTGAATGGGAAGTATACGAAGAGTCCGCCGCCGCCGCAGCTGGCAAAGACGGAAACAAAGACACCAAGGGCAACCAAGGCAAACTAGAAGACAAGAGCGGCAACAATCACGGCGTCCTCTTCGACATTGACGCCATCCGCGCTGAGCTAGCCAAGGAGACCTACGACAACGCCGACGCAGAAACAGCCCTCCAGATCAAGGAGATCAAGTCGACTCTCCCGCCCATGAAGCTCGAAATGCCTGCTGCCCCAGCTATTCCTTCGTCTTCTTCCGCCACCGCCATCGGCGCCGGGCGCCCCATTTCTCTGCGCGAAACAAAAAGCAGCACAGACATGTGGGCGAGTAGCGCAAGGGGCTTCGGAAGCACACATAGCCCATGGCACGAATCCGCTTCCTACGATGGGCGCGGCATACACGAAGAAGGAGAAGTAGAAATGGTATTCGATACCTCCTTTGGGGACTCCAATGATAGCAGTAGCCGCCACCACAATAGTAACTACGACACGGCAACGACGAATAGGGGGCCGTTTAATCGGCTTAGTCGGCCGGAGATGAAGACGTCGAGAACGGCGCCGAATATCCCGATTGTGGATCCGTGGGCGGATGTGGAGGATGAGGATTTTGGCAAGGAGCAGGAGATTTCGATGACGTTTGCGTAGATGGTCATGAATGAGTTCTGGGGTTGGGATGTAATTCGGTGGAGGGGTAAAGATGATGATGCACTGATGCAGGCGTGGATGTTACCTGACTTCTTTCCTTCTTTGCCTTTCCGTCTTTACTTTTGTTTTCTTTTCCTTTCGCTCTTCCACTTTTAGCTTTTCTCTTACCTCTTTCACACTATTCCGGTGTTGGGGTTTTCTCTCTTTTTCCTTTTTCTTCTTCTTGGATGCACTTTTCTGCGGAGACACGTCTGGCGTTGGTGGCTCATGTCGGGGGTTGTTTTTCTTTCTCTTTACTAATCATGGCGGAATACGTATACACTGCGAGAGGAGAGAGACTTGCGCTCACACAGTATTCGGCCATTAGCCTGTTTGGGCGTAATGGCGTGGGGAGAAGCAGAAGCCTAGATGGGACTATACGGCATACATGCAATAAGTGTAGCTTTTGTTTTGTTGGTTCCTCTGCCACTTTTCTGTTCTGCCTCTCTTTTCTATCATTATGAACGCGCAGGGTGTTTCAAATTTTACAAGTTGGTCGCTTGGTTGGCAGGTAGGCTCTGGATTGGATTCCAGTAGGAATTACGGGTGAATGCATCACGAAGATGAGAAGCATATGGATAGGGCCGGCAGCGCAGACATGCGCTAGGGGCGCGGCGTGGTGTCGAGAGTTTAGGAGAGTGGCGTGTTCAGTATGGCTCTGAAGCAGAGGCACCAATATAGATATCGTTGGTAGCTTTGAACTGATTTGAGTAAAGTTGCTGGATCATGACACTTGAGTTGGTACATATAAGCTGCGTCCATCCTTCGAAATGGTCGTGACGTCCAAGTTTGACTCGAGTCTTGGATTGAGTATGTATCACATTTTTTATGTGGTGTGTTGAGGCGACTTGCAGTTGTATCGTGATGATCCTTTGAAATGGATGAGTTGATCAAGTTTCCAAGTATGTAGGTACACGCCTACAATTCGACTTACTTATTCCAAGCGGATCGTGAATTAGACTTGGATAATCTCTTGTGGTATCTTAATGCTTTTGACTCATCTTGCTCGCAGATATTGCTCTAAATACTTTATGATATGAGGTGGTGTATCATGTACATATGTATGCACGTATGTATGTACATGTGTACATACAATGTACGGAGTACATATGTATAGTGAACTTAATGGCAGTCTATTTTTAGCACGGGTCGCCGAGGACTCCATAAACGGCCCTTGGCATTACATCGCGGAGGATCTATGCACCAATCACAATCATCAACTCGGTGGAGCCACACCCATTTCATCGCATCGGTTGTGGCTCAAGAAAGCGGGGCTGCGGGGGTTGCCGCCTTTTGGTGCGAGGGTCCGTTGTCGGGTAACGGGTTGGGCCTTCGACAAACTTATCTGCCATACGCATGATGCACCAACTTCCAACGCACGTGTCTGGGCCCCGGACGGGACGGTGCAACATGGACCTCCGCTGTAATCATGGGTTACGTGATTGTGCCGTCGTGTGACTGAAGCTGACATTTTCACAGTCCGCCATGTCAGGCCCGTGTACTCTACTACCTACTGTCACCGCAACAAAACGTTTCTGCCTGTCTATTTACCGAGTCTTTTGCTCTGCTCTGACCTGTCTCCTGGTCCGTCCTGGAGCGTATAAGCGTACGTAGCCCGTTGGCCCGTTGGAGGACAGTGTGCATGACGCTGGACGCAGTGCTTGGCGTTTTGGGTTGCAATCCTGAAGGACGAAGGTGTTGGTTGGTTTGCTCTGCGTGCGTGACATGGTGTGATTGAAATCACTCATCTTGGCGGCTTTTCTTTTCACCGTTCCCTTTTTTCGGTTCCCCCCTCCCCCTTCCCCCTTCACGTTTTGTGCAGCAAACTCTGCACAATCTTCCACATGTTTGCTCTGTTTGAACCTACGTGGAGGCGCATCCGGAAGAGACACTAGGGACACAAGAGTCAACGAAAAAGGAACACCAGAGGTTGGTTTTGATATTGTTACGACAGACTGCCAGGCGCCTCTGGACGTCAAGCATCTAGGGCAAGCGTCCAAGGCACCTAGGCAAGCCAAGACGAGCTCGAGGCCAACAAACACAAGGACAGGGCGATGCCCTCCCCGCGAGACGACGGCTTCGGCCGCCGCGCCAACGACACTCCCGTATTTGACTTCTCCAACACATTCGATTCAGGAACACCCGAAAGCTGGAGACGGCGCATTCTGACGCCCCAGACCAACTCCTGTATCAACTACACGATCACCGGCACCTGGCCCTACATCCAATACATAGAGTGGTTGGCCAGTTCGAGTCGTGAAGCATCTCCCAGCGACGCTGTGATTGATACTCTGGACATTCATGGTGATATCCCCGGGGGCCCTCGGGCGGGCGAGCAAAGTGAGAGGCAATGGCTGAGTCGGCGCTACGATGGTATGTTGCTAAAAGCCTTCTGGGCGTTCCTCCTATCATTTCTCTGCAGCCTGTCTTTTTCTCCGACTATAGTTTGGCGAACCATAGTTTTAAGATCCATGGGCTGACACTGTCGACACAAGACGCCACGAAACAGCACTACATCTGCATCCAAACCCAGTCCTGGCTACAAAACACCCGCGACCTGCCCCGCAGAGTCGGACGCCAAGCCTACAACGGAGTCGGCGGTACGGGCCGGCCAGGCGACTACATGAGGCTCAAGATAAAATGGTCCAGACAAGAAGAGGTTCTCCGCCAGGGTTCCTCCACGTCCGGCCTGTTCACCGTGGCGGAGAACCCAGACAAAGAACCTGTGAAAGGAAAATGGAGTCAAGAGATCGTGTCGCAATTCGACTCGGCTCAGAACACAGGCACAGAGACGTCGGTGCCAACGGCCATCGACAACCCTTTTGGCGGCGGCGGCATCGCGACTAGCACAGCGACGCCTCCTAGGCCCCCTTTTACGCCTTCCGATCTCTTCCCTGAACCGTTCGGTCGTCCTTCTTCTCCTTCGTCTTCGTCTTCTCCTTCTCCAACGGTCGACACGGGGCCTAATCAAACGGACGATGACTCGGCGGATGCGTCCTCTATATCAACGGGTGCTATTGCCGGTATAGCCGCCGGATGCACCATCGCTCTCATTATTCTTTTCACCGCGATTTGGTTCTTAGTTGCCCGGCATCGTCGTCGCCGCCGTCATAGGCCTCCTCAGCAGGAATCTCCGTCGAACGACAAGGCTACTACGCTCATGGACGATCGCAGGATTAGCACCACCCACGTCGCACAGTCGGTTCAGTCGCCGCAGTCTCCGCATTCTCCGCAGTCACCCAACTCCGCCCATCTTTCACCAGTCGTACCCATCCGGCCCCGACAACAGAATGAAGAGTCTTCCCGCGCGGCGACAGCCAGCTTTGCGGAGCGGGGTATGACACCTGAGGAGAGGCGGCGCTGGGAAGAGGAGGAGAGGCAGTTGGATGATGAGATTGCACGGAAGAACAATAGTCTTTGAAAGGGTGCGAGTGGGTTGCACGTGTGACGCGGTGGAATTGGGCACTCATCAGAGAAAGGACGATTTTGGTTGACGTGGCTGCTTTTACCAAATAATGCATCTCGAATGGAATTCGGCGCGGGTTGCTCCTTGTTGAACCGACCACACCTTGTGGAGTGTGTGCTGCTGCGCTGCATCATGAGTTGTGGACAGTCGTGCTGGTCATATTCATCGAAGGCTTCGAAGCGCGGCATCAGGCAACTTGAGGTACCCGAGAGTGCATTGCGTTGCTGCCTCATCCTCTCTTCATGCAACCATGTCCATACGCATCAAGTAGGCAAAAGCAAGGCCAGTGATCCGTAGATCACAGTGATATACTAATAGCTCAAACTTAATCGCACACTCCTATCCCAGACAACGTAAATTCTGCTTTCGCTTCTCCTCTATTCCTCGCCCCCGGCCAAATCCCCGCAGCACGCCAACATCCAAAGCCAGACAGATTTCAATGGCTCAGCGTTTGTCCCGCGCGACAAACACATGCACCTAGCCACGCGAGAACCATCGTCCTGCCAAGTTGCTAGCGATAGTACCCGCCAAATTGGTCGTTCCCAACGCACTACCCGCCAAGTTGGACGCCTGGCCAAACTTGTCGCAGCGCGAAAACGCCAGCGTGTTCATAATAGTGAGGACAAGCGCGATGACTGGGTGGTGTCAGCATCCATGTAAATTCACTCACAAGACTGAAATAAGAGGAACAAGCCAAAAAAAACAGGGGGGGAGGAAGATGAGAAGGAATGAAAACTGGCAAGACCAAGGAGGAAGAGGCAAGAGTGACATACCAACGAGCGGCAGCCACAGAAACTGTAGCCTGACCACCGCCAAAACAGCCAGCAATATCCACAGCAAAGGCTGCACATACAGCGATAGCCAGAAGAAGCGACTGTCCGTCGCGTTGACTACCTTGGTGCTCGGGTCGCTCGACTCAAACACCCACTTGGACTCGCCCGTCTGGACGTCCACCTCGTTCCACCACCGTAGGCCTACAAGTCTGCGCCCGGCGATGTTCTTGAGGTAGTAGAAATCTGCAGCGAGGAGAAGAATGGTGATGATGAAGATCATGACCCTGTGAGCTATTAGTACCGTTGTTTTACCGATAATTGCTGTCCTCTTGACTCTGCCTGGCCTTCCAACATTCGCCGTGTCTTGATAACGAGGAATAAATAGGAGGGGAAGCGACATATACGCACATGCTTGAGCTGACCCAAAGGCCAAAGAAGTAGACTACAACGCTTGCTAGAAGGGGGAGGTTAGCCAGACATATTAAGCATTCGGGCAGACAGTGCTTCCTTCAACCGAAGCAGCTCGAGTCGGTCTCGCTATCCCCCTCTATTTCTGTCCCTCTTTCTTTTCCAAAGCTCCGATTTTTACTCCCCCCCCCTCCTCTTCATCTACTTCCTCCTTCTCTTTTGCCCCCCCTCCCCCCTCCAAGCTGAAAGACAACATACATATTCTGAATGCCAAAAACGTCAGCAACGTAATAGGATGCGAACTCAGTCGCCAGCTCAGCGTGCCGGGCACCACCTGCTGCGCCTGCTGCGGCTGTTGCTGCTGCTGCGCCTCCATTTCGAACCGCAATCTGTCGATGGCTCTCTTTCTTGAGGCCTGCTAGCTCTTGGTGGAGGGAGTCGGGATTCTGACGGCCAGGATATATGATGAGCGGATAATTCGTATGGTCAGAGAGTCGGAGTACTCCGTAGACGTTCGGGTCGGTCGGAGGGAAGGATCGGGCGCCCGCGCAGGACAACGTGGGAAGTCAAGTTGTGAGCTGTCGTCGCCGCCGTCGATGTCGTTGTCGCTTGTCGTTGTCACCCCGTACACGTTGACACCAGGGCACGTCGAGGTCCAATGCAGCTCAGCGATTGGGCGGCTGGATGACGGGGCGACGAGCTAAAGTGGCCAGAGGACAGGTTGTCTCACGTGGGAGATGGGATAATCCGATCCGGTTGCCCCATACTTGTGTCCGGGGCATTCCCGCGACACCGAGTTACACATGCATGTACCTTACTTCATGCGAGTCACAGCCTTTTTGCTGAATATGTACCTACTTCCATAGTTGTGCAACAGTAGGTAGTGAAAACTCCTATTAGTTTAGGGGGTTACCTAGGTAGGTGTTAGCTAATGGTACATATTTGCAATGGTACGTCGAGTAGCTGCCGATGGTACTCCGTACAAGCTGCGATTGCACGTGAGGGTACAGAGTAGGTACATGAGTCAGGAGACTCAGGACGTTAGAACAGGAGTCACCTAGGTACATATGGAATGGGCTCCTTTTGTGACTAGAAAGACTCTTTCATTCCCGCCTGTAGATGGCTTGGTTCTACACAATACAATCACAGCTTGTGTCAAAGTTATGAGCCCGGGAAGTCTATACTAGACTCCCCTGTAACTTCTGTTACCTGTATTCACATCATCATATTCATCTTTGGACGTGGGTGTCCAACTTCTTTCTTTTGTCTCACAATTTCCTCGATCGCCGAAATGGACAAGTCAACCGCCACTACTGACAATTTCCTCGAGCGTGAGCCACTGGGGTGAATGGCACGATACTCTGCAAACGGTCTGCGACAGCCAGTTGGTCTGGCACAAGTTTGATCCGAAAATTCCTTCGACAAGCGAAAACGACTTTTTCGTGACTCCAGTCATGATGAGCGCGGAAGAATGCTTCAAGGTCTTCTGCGCCAATACCAAAGACACCATGGCCGATCAAGATCCAATTAAAAAGACGGCACTTGACCATCATTATAACGATTCAAAGCTGCAGCGAGAAACTACTAGGGTCAAGCAAAGTCGACTGCACGCCGTCCGACGTTGGATCGCTACCTCCGTCGACCCGACCATGCTTGAAATCGTTATAACAATCATCAATGGTCCAGTGCCGTCTTTCTGTTTGGATCTTGATCGGCCATGTCGTCCTTGGTATTGACGCAGAAGACGTTTTTGGAACACATTCGGGGAAGGCACCGCCCTTACGCAGGCTGCGATTGATTTCACGGGCATGACAATCGTCGTCGTCCCGTATCGTCAGCGCCGACAAGCTGTATGACTCTTTCTTCGACTACTCCGGGCGTATGGCCGAGAAAGGACGGTCACAACGAATCTTCGTGGACAAATTTCTCTAGTGATTACGGCGCACAGCTGGCGTCTTAACGATTGTTATGCCCGGGTCTTCCAAGTACGCAGGTGTGATGAATAGCAGGGACTTGCCACCGCCTGTCGGCAGCACGACGACAAGCGCTGGGTCTGTGTCTTTCATGATTCTCTCGAGTGCCTGCCCCTGTTCGGGAGATTTGTATGCTACCGACGCCAGATCAGAGCTACATACTCTCAGCCAATATCTGGTTGAGAAGAACCACCCGGAACTGGAAGTTGCGCGCTCAGCCGTTGTAGCGCATCAGCGTCTTGAGGATTTCATCAATCATGTTAAGCAATTTGGGCCCTTGGGGGCAGAATGGTAGAATGGTGGATGACAGTCTACAGGCATTTATTCGGCATTCAGCCCATGCTTTGGTGGACATCTCTCCTGTACTATCGTTTCTATCGATGCCGAAGTGAAAGATGTCTTTACTTCTAGACAGCAAGTCCACGAAAGCATGGGTTGATATGTCGGCGCCATAGGCATTGAGACGAAGTTTTTGCTGCAGATGAATGACAGTTCCGCGTTTTCTCCTTGTATTTTGCCTTCCTGATAGTCGGGTTGCCTAGGACTTCGTTTCAACAAGTTACAGTATTTTATCAGGACCAAATTGCTTCTGACTTCGCGACCGGAATGTGCTTAAGCTAGCAGGATTTTAACAACGCACAATTGATGGGTGTCTTGATGCGTTTGCAAGCGCTTACGCTGACGCTGTGTTGGCATTATCAGCAGCCGCTCGTGGATAACACCCTTAGTAAGTTAGGCAGCGAAGAGAAGCACTGGAAGCATTTCGAAGAAGTAAACCATCATCGTCTCCACAAAGTCAGCGTGGAAAAGGTGGGTTACCTGGGAATCATACGGAGTGCCAGAAGCGCCGTGTAGATCCGCAGTCCAGCGCCTCTATTACAGCCGTGTCAAATAGGTACAGAGTGAATTATTTACTAGTCGGCCTGAATCACCGGCAGTATTGCTCATCGACTGTTCAATTTTGGTAACATTGACTAATATACACATGTCGTATCATCCTCTCAGGCTCCAGCTGCCATGCAAACATCGTCGTTTACACAGCTGTAAATCGAAGCGTTCAAAACTGAACTGAAGAAAAAGCCTAAATGCTGCCCAAGGTACTAAAAGTGCCAAAAAAAATTGTAATTGTAGCAAATCCGTTCGTTTTATCATTAATCGACTCACGTCAGTTGTGGTCAATGAACGCGTATGCATGAGCCCAAGCCTCATGATACCCGACTTGGCCGCCGAGAAGAACGCTTTCTCGGCCGTTGACTCCCCCCTTCGTCATTGAACCTTCCAGTCCGTTTGCGAGAAGAGTTAACTTGGCATTGGACTCTGGGAAAGGCCATCTGTGGCACCGGAGAAGTCCGAAGCACCTTTTCCGCACGGGGAAGGCCGCGATCCCTGAGGCGCCCGAAATCTAGATAATGGCCCCCTCCCAAGTCCATGTATGGGCCGATTCCATGCTCGGAGGCAGTATTCTGCGCCTGAGAAGTGATTGTACTGTATCTGTGAGAACGAAGGACACTCAAAACTGGGTAGTCCTGTTTCTTTTGCTGCGCTTTGGTGTCGAACGGTGCGGTGTTTTGGATGGAATGATGGGGTGGTTGCTCTGCTGCGTATCCGTTTGACAAGCTCAAACTTCGAGGTTTACAGGGCTGTGATCGCTTGGCAGCGAGCTCCAGAGTCGTTGATATCTCGTCATGTGGACCTAGAACGTCATGCCGTCTTTTCGCCCACCGAGAAGCATCGCACCACGTCATATCCTGGGCTGTGGGCTCCAAGGCCGTTGATGTCCCTCCATAAGGACCTGCTGCACCTTTTGGCTGTTTCGCCCACTCAGAAACATCGTTATGTGTCATATCCTGGGCCAGAGGCTCTAGAGTCGTGGTTGCCCTTTCACGTGGACCTGATACACCATGTCCTTGCTTCGCCCACCGAGCAGCATCATGACGCGCCGTATCCCGGGTGACTGGGCCCAACGTCGTCGATTTCTCTCCATATGGACTTGCTGTCCACTGAGCACTTTCATGACGCGTCAAATTATGACCAAGGGGTTCCAGATAAGATGCTGCCCCGTTCCGCGATCGGGGATCACAGACCGCAACGGGAGCCGGAAACATCGGCCAATGCTTTAGCTGGGAGGAACCTTTATGAGACACGGGCTCATATGGATGGTAGCGGTCTAGAGACAAATCGTAAGGGACGTCACTGCGATATACCGAGGCTTTCGTCTGCGCCATGGTCGTGTCACAAGGGAGTTCGACTTGCACCCCTTTATCGACTCCGCGAGAGTCTCGAGCATTCCGCCAATCTGGGCAGCACGTGGTGCCGGTCGGCTTAGTCCCAACTGGTAAAGATATAGAGTCAGTTCGGCGAACCAGATGGACTGGACACATTGCATCCACCCTCCCGACGTCTGCGGGTTGAAGCACACCCGAGTGAGATTTGCGAAAGCCATCATTGCCTAGATGAAAGTCGTACGACAACAAATCGGCAACAGCTGCAGATGTTAGACCATGAATGCACCCCCGCTTGGGTTCGGAATTCCAACTACATACCTCCTCTTTCACGCGCGTGTATATCTCTATCGTGGTCGGTTCCCGCAACATAAGGCTTCATCTATATCAGATAATCAGTTGGTCAGCATTGATGGCGTGCGAATTTCGCTTCTCACTCTCCCTTACTCATCTCTCATCTTCCTGTGAATTTCAAGCCGCGCTTACCATCAAATGATCCCTGCGAATGCTCTCTGAAGTGAAATTGCTCACGACTTCTTTTTCGCTGCGCAACTCGTTCTTACGCCGGGCTTTCCGACCCGCTCGCCGCTGGTGATCTTCCCGGTGGTGACTCTCAACCTTGTCCGAGCCCGGCTTCGTCTTGGGGTCATATCGATCCTGTCGCGTCTTCCGTCGCGGTTTGCGGGCGAATTCCTCATCGCACTTGACTGGGCTGCTGCAGTCACTGGGCTCAGGCGTAACGGAAATGCAGTCGACCCATGGACGCTCATATTGTTCTTGCTCTCGAAGCGGCACCAGAGTCGAATGTGCGTGTCGCAGTTCACCTACTGGATCATGGTCATAGCCTGGCGGCGATTGCTGCAAAACCGATGCCGTCAGGTCGAAGGCAAGTTTATGCGCCGTCCTCGACCTTGAATTGGCGTCATCATTCTGAGTTTGTAGCGGCGTGGGAGAGGCGCCAGATTCGCCAAGGGCTGATGCATCCTTTTCAGGGCCTGTGTCTTCTGCGGCATTATCTTCACGGATACTTTCCTGGACGCGATCAAGCCAAGACTCGACAGGGATGGGTTGCATACTTGCTGACATGTCTCGCTCAACGAACCCAGCCTTCTAGCGGGTTGATGTAGTCAGGTGAGTTGAGGTTGGACGATGATCTCACTGTTTTTCTCGGCGCTGTAGATGCATGAACTTCGATCAAATCGCGATATTGTGCCTCTGTTTCCGTAGCTACAGCGTGAGGTGCAGTCATGATGGTTTGTCGCGACTGCGCGTTATGGTGGTATAAGTCTATAAGACCAACCACCACAACATTCGTTGCCCCAGATACCAAGTTTGACACTCAACTCTGGATGGAAGGGTCAATGGTCTTTGGCAGGCAGATATTGCATTGCGATGGGTAAGCGTGAGGCAAATGTTGATTCACACAGCTGACATGGTCAATGCAGGCGCAACCGCTGGACAGACGCGCAGTCTATTTTCTGCTTCCCATTCAGCAGTGCTGCATTGCTCATCGTTCGCGTGCGGACATATGGGCTCACAAGTGAGTTATTCCTCGTCGCCCTCAGGTCGAGTCAACATGGGAATAACAACACGTTTTGAGTCACGCAGAACGACCACCCGAGACTGAACGTCATCATGGGCCGAGGTCAATGCTGGACGGTACCGATCGAGCGGATCACTTCCGTGGCGGGGAAACGGGAACTATGGATGAATATTCCGGCTGAGATCACGTACACGGTAGGTATGTATGTACCTCATAAGAGATTGTCCCCATAAATACCCGGTGTAGACCTCTAGGCTCTCACTGCTCAGCCAGAAGATACCACATAGGTACATACCTTATGTAGGTAGGCACTCTGGCACTGTACTTACTTACCTAGGTATGTATGTGCATATTCCGTAGAAGGGAGAATTGCCGTGTTTGGAATTGTTCTCGGCTGCCAGCCAAAAGGGTCACTCATATTGTCTTACAGAGACCTACGAGCAAAGGCCCATGACATTTTTATGCCCGCATCGTCATTAACCTTGAGAGCATTTGGAAGACACAGCACAATGGCATCTTGAGATGCATGTGCATAGCACCTGGACATTTGGGTGTACGATACCATCGCAGAGCATGGCCACCACAGTCACAGTCTCCGTGGCTCATCTTCCTCTTTGCCACCGTACAGCGATTTTGATTCGCTCCATGAGCGGTGAACAGCCTTCACATCCGGCTTGTCATGGAAATCGGGCGGCGTCAGCACCCTCAGGTCATCAGACTCCCAGCGAGGAAATTTCAGTATGAATGTCTTGAAGTGCATGACCAAGCCCTGGAAATAGACACCGCGACACAACGCTCGTGAGGAGGAGCGACCACGGATGTGTCTGAGAGGGAGAGACTTTCTCAGATACCATTGGTGTTAATTCTCCGATGCAGTCGCGAGTGGTCCAAGTCGCGATTGGTAGTCAATTGGGCCGTCGAATTTGACACTGGAGGGATGACGCCTCTATTCAAAGATCTTCACGGAGCTTTTTGTAGATGTGTAAATTCCCAGGGCTTCTTCGTAAATCTAGGCGTTCATGACTGGCATCTATCGAACCTTGATCGGAGGGTACTGAGATGCCTATCTTCAATAACCTCACCGAACCAATGGCTAGACCATCGCAAACAAGCGAGCGATGAGCATCTGTTCCGCTGTCGACGGCGATGAACAAAGAAGCCACGAGGTCGATTGAGGCACATTGTTTCATGCGTTTGTCTCCCTTTGGCAGCGCATACCCAAGTTGCGATCGATGCTTGGCGGCAGCTAGCGCGGAGTCGAAATAGGGAACCTCTTAGCCTCATCGTTGGCCTTCGAATTCTTGTCGATTCAGAGGGTAGTCTGAATTGCCTCGAAATATTTGTCCATCGCTGTGTCGTGCGGCAACAGTCTTCGACGGCCTGCACATTAGACGACTAATTTCTGGGAAGTTTGGCACGTTCCCGCAACAAAAGCCACAGCAGCGAGACACCGGCGGACACACTGAACCTGAACACCGCATACGCCTTCGCCTTCGCCGACTCCATGCGAATGAGGGTATTTACCCATCTGGCTGTCGACGTGGAATGTAACGACATCGTACACACAAAACTGACGCTTAGGTGCCTCACGATTTCACCTGACGGTGGCCATCTGCAGCTGTTCCTCCCAAGTGCAAAGCAAACAAGACCGGAAAGTAGTCGTCTGGTGTGGAGGCCGTCGAAGAGGGTTGTCGGTAGGTCGAGGTCGATATGGAGCGACCTGAGAGCTGCGACGTAGACGGAAGCCGTGGCCGGTTTCACCTGCCTCTGCTTCTTGATAAGACTGTTGTACTTCCCGTACACGCTGTTCCGCACGACGCAGCGAACGAGGACGACTCTTCGAACCGCATAAGGTGACCGCCGACATTGTTGTGCATTTGGACGGAAAGATTGACGAGAGGCATGATTATGATAAAGCCCAAGCCCTTGAGCTAGTATCGATCAGTTTGTGTGCCGTGGGTGAATTGACGTTGTTACGGATAAGTGATGTTCGCGATGCCAAAATTTGTGAGACCTGTAGGTATCCACTTTTAAGTACCGAGGCTTGAGGTACCTACCTAGGCACGTAGGTACCTCATAGGCACATATGTACATACATACCTAAGCATGATGACAGCACCGAATAGTCAGCTCCGAATCCCCGGGCTCATTCTGCTGCAATGCACGAAGGGTCCGGTCACTCGAACAAGTTGACATTGATGCCCACTCCTGGCATTTCGTTTGGTAAACCCCTGCCAGACAGGGGAGACCCGGCGGTGCCGGGGTCTTGTTTTGGTCCTGCACTCCAGATATGTTTCGTCTTGGCAAGTCAAATGCATGTGCGGGATATTTGGCCGTCTTGGCTCTACGGTACAATGCATGAACGCTGTTGGTGCCTACATATCCGTACTCCGTATGTATATGTACACTGTCTGGCGGCCACGAGCAGAGAAGCACCACCGCACAGATGTGGAATTGATCAAAGTGTCCTGAATGTACTCCGTAGACTGGTGGATGTTAGGGGCCGTGTACAACACTTTATACGTACATACCTATGTAGCGATGTGATTGACGTCGATGTCCACGAGAAAGCGTTGTAACTTGTTGGTAAGGCGACACAGCCCCACAGTTTACAACAAGCCAATTGGCAGCGGGTCTCCGTCTCGGACATGTGTCTCGACTCTCGAGACTGGCACCCCGGCACCGGCTCGTACCTACATACAATGTTAGGTATGTACCTATGTTCGGTGCGGACATCTGAGCACGCGCAGCCCAAGGCAAGACGCTCGTGACAATAACACACGAAGTACTCCGTATGCATATGTAGGTAGATACGTTGAGCGGCTATTGTCCGCAGTCCCGCACCCTTTTCGGATGCTGTGTCGCAGGCGGGTGTTTCTGGCGGGTGGTTTCTAGCGACGCGCGGTGTGCCGGATGCAAACATTGGCTTCAGACTCGAGAGCTGCCAAGGCGGGGGACACGTGCGTACCCAAGTCAATCTGTACTCTGTAGGCTGTACGTCAGGCGTCTGGCCGCCGTAGAGCTTAGAAGTCAGCTGGGCTGCCCAAGCACTGGCCTAAACAGGCCAATCACGGCCTGCGAGTTCCTCGATTCACTGGTATGTACTTGGTAAGCTGGTACGTCGCCCGCCAGGCATCATCTGCCAATGTCCATCCGCCCATCCGCCCATCCGTCCATCCGTCCTGCCGTTCTGCCCCCTCAGCCTCACCTTACCTGTGCCTCTCTCGACGACATCCCTCGACGAAGTCGCACATCCAACATCGCAAGACAAGACTTTGCGACGTGGAGATCAGCACTTTTCAAAAAAATTCCCTCACAACAAAGCGCCGTCGTCGTACTTCCTTTCAGTCATGTCGAAGCTCTTCATAGGGTGAGTAACCTCTCCGCCCCTTCCCCTCCTCGCCAGTTGGCTATCACTGGCCCCCCCTTGTGCGGAATCCCCTCCACCTGGACCCCAGAACCATCGTCGTCATCTGACATGGACGCCAGTGGCCTGGCCTGGCATACTGAGGAATCTACTCTTCGCCAAAAGTTTGAAGAGTTTGGCACGGTCGAGGAAGCGGTATGTACCATCCCGTTGTTTACATCATCATCATCATCGTCGTCGTCGTCGTCGTCGTCATCGTCCGTGGTCGCGTGTAGTTCTTGCTTGCAACCCCCCCGCGCGCGCATCGGCTTCGTTCGTTTGACGTCTTGCTAGAACAACTATCATCATGTTGCATTCCTGAATATTGTGTGAATCAAATTTCTAATTCTGAGCTTTCCTGCGCAAAGGTGGTGGTCAAGGACCGAGATACTGGCCGCAGTCGCGGTTTCGGCTTCGTGCGCTATGCGCAAGGGACTGATGCCGAGAATGCCATAGCTGCCATGAACAATGTCGAGTACGAGCTCCCTTCCTCCATGGCGTGTTTCGCGTTGTTATTTCAAATTACGGATCCGAGTATCTCGCTCGTTCGCGAAACCCATTTGCGCAATCCTGTCGGCTGACGTTGAGCTTGCCCAGATTCGACGGCCGAACGATTCGTGTGGACAAGGCATCTGAAAATGGGTCTCGTGGAGGCTACGGCGGTGGAAGAGGAGGGCCATCTGGCTATGGAGGACGAGGAGGCTATCCCCCACAGATGGGTTATGGCCATCATCACCAGGCTCCGGGATATCCCGTTGCCCCCCAGATGTACGCGCCGGTCGCTTACGGCCGCTCATATCCCCAGGCTGGCTACGGCATGCCTCCCCAAGGTGAGATTTGCGATGCGCGCCTGACTTGATACTTCTTTTACTTCATCTTAATCCCGAGACCCTCGCTTGTTTCGCACCACTGACCGCATTATTGCATTAAAGGCTACGGCGTACCCCAGTATGGCTATGCGGACCCTTCGCAGCAACACCAGCCGCCACATCAAGGAGGGCGCGGCTACTAGAGTCAAATAGGAAAGCTCGTCGATATACACGCAATCATGGCAAACGATCCTTGTCAGTTGGCTGGCCGAAGCATGATTGTGAGTTTCGACATTGTGTTGGAACGCCCATCTTTACATGTAGAAACGTCTTGGTGGAAAAGCTTCACCCAAGTTTGGCACTTGATGGGCGGAGGCGCCTGTGGCTCAGAGACATCCCAGCTGTCGTCAGCGGTTCTGGTAATGCTGTCCGGATTGGCCGGCCATCCGGACTATGAGTTGATGTACCAGTTATGGATCTTTCATGTCTCTAAAATACCGTGTTTTTAAAACGCACTTGACTGTTGCTTTGCTTGAGATAATGTGCTGTTTTGTTTGCTGATGTTAGTTTGTTGATGTTTGGCCACTGGGCGTGGGCCGCACGCTACGTATCGCAATTTGTGGTAGCTTTGCCTAATTCTCTGTCTTTTTTTCTTTTTCTCTTCCATTATCTTTCTTTCATTCTTCTCTTCTCTTCTTCCAAAATCGACCAGAAGACGAGCTGAACAGAAGTTAAACTGACGGTTGGTGGGGTTTGATGATGTACGGCGTGCCAGGAGTGTAAAAAGGTGTCGGGATGTCGACTGCATTCATCGGACGTTAGACCCATGTGCCGGGTCAGCTTTTTTTCGAAAGTACAGACGAAAATATAACAGGTCATGATTCGAATGCCTAATATTCGAACAATGTGATGCTTGCTGCTCTACATGTACCGTCTATTCCCAGCAACCCTCGCGTTCATCCCGAACGGGCCCTTTGTTTATGGAAGGAACCGTTACCAAGCCACAAGCATACTTCAATTTTCTCTCTTCCTTTCCTATGGTTTCTCCACCACACCAAATAGGAATAGAAAAGCGCCCTCGTGCTTCAATTCGCATCACCATCCCCCGATGTAACTTCACAACGACCCCCTTCCTCAAGACATCTCACCCGCCTCGCCAAATCACTCACATGCTCATCCCCACTCTCCGCCGACAACCCCCTCAGCGCGTCATCCAAACCATACAAATAATCCCTATTCAGCCCACTCGGTCCCTCACTCTTCCAGATGTGCCTCGCCAGCTCCTCTGGATCCTGTGGCCCAACAAACTGCGCATTATCCGGGGTGCCAATGTACGCGAGTGTCTTTTCCAAGACGGGCGACCCATCCGCGGGGTGGAAGGGCGTGTAGTGGATGGAGTAGCCGTTGATTTCTCGAATGTCGAGATAGTCTTTTACTTCGGCGACGTGGGACGGTGGGATGCGGTAGGCTACGCCCCAGACTCTGCTGGGGGCGGTGTCGTGGTGGTCGGTTAGGGTTTCCCAGTAGGTACGTTCGAGGAGGGTTACGACGCGGCCGGGGGACTCGGGTGTGCCGCGGTGGTCTTCACTGATTTGGGGGGAAATTTATAAGTCAAAGGGGGGTAATCTTTAGGGGTGAGGATTCTGTATAAAAACATGTTGATGGGTGTTGATGTGGGACAAACCTGGCCTACGCGTGGTGTAAGTAAGTAGGATATATGCCGAGACAAGCACATGCGCGATTCTGTGGACTACAATATTCTGGGGATGAACAATGGGATGAGCTGGGCAAAGGGTCCGGCCTACATACCTGCCAGAATCTTCTCACATAGCCGTTCACCCAGCCAGGAACTCGTCTGTCTATGTAATACATACACACTCACAGGTCAGTTCACAGGTTCCGTGCGCCTTATACGCCCTGCCCCTCCTCTTCTTCTATCCCGAGTACTTATAGTCAAGCCGGTGGTTCCAAGGAGCTCAAGTCATGCAAGGCCCCGTTTTCTTCCTGCCCTCAAGGAAAGGCAAAAATTCATACCAAAATGAGGCGGTGGTTTCCAGATTAAGCTCCTGTTTGACATAATCGCGTCAACTCATGCAAGCAGGGGTATAAGACCGAAATCCCCGGCGCCTCTCACAGAGGATACCTAAGAAAGGAGCTTCGTACCCGTAGCCAAAGAGCCAGAACTCGCGTGGCCCTTCTTCAGAGGCGTCTCCCGGGTCGGGCATTGCTGTGGCGGATTTTGGGGGAAGCCTGGGCGAGTAGTGAGGTTCGACGATGAGCCTCGGGTTTCAAATGTTGGTGTTGTTGGAAGTTCGGACCCAAGTGGAGTGGCTGCCGGTCTTCTCTCTCCTGTGGGGGGTTCTTGAAACGGGTCTTGGCGTTTGCACCGTGTGTCTTGGTCATGCGTATCATGCGTTGACATGGAACAAGTGTATGAAGATGAGCCTCAGATCTCTACTTCGTATTGCGAGGGAAATGTACTACATGTATCCTACGCGTCGGTGCTCTGACTTACAACGAATATTTCCGTCTCTGGGCAAGGACTTCCACGGCAGACCGAAAAGCGGCAATTACCGCGATGAACCAATCACGATTGCATGGTAGGTAGACTGGTAGTGTAGGTACATATTTTTAACCTACATGTAACATTACCGTAGGTAGGTAGGTACCGGCAGCCAGCCGTATGTACTCCGTACGTCGCAGCAAACCAACCAACCCAGGGTCCAAGACTCAAGAGGCAGACACAGTCAAAATGCTTGGCGCATAATCTCGTCCCGCGATCCAACGAGATTGCACAGTCTGCGCTGTTGGTCTACACATACATAATCTGCCCGGCATCCCACTGCACACAACGTTTCTTCATTCTCGACCGTCAGCCCCGTCGTAAGCAAAAGCTCAGCCTCGGCCCAGCCCAGCTCCTCTCGACCAGCTGTACATAGCAGTGTAGCCCCTCCTTCACCCAAAGGTCGGCACCGCAAATCACGACTCCTTTCCGACAACGAATAAACAAAAATCAAGGGAAAAGCGACTGCGGACTCGCAGCACGACGGCATTCCTGACCTAGACCGCATCGGCCTGTTGATTTTCTTACTATTGTCGGAACCCCTCGCGCGCGCAACGTGACTCAAACGACGACGCGATCCAAGATCCTCCGTGGCCATCCATCCATGGCGTATAACAGACCCTCCAACCCGGACGCCTTGCCAAGGTAGGTGCTCTATAAACCTTTGCGAGCCTATCCCAATGGTATACCACGGCCTACTCTGTCGCGACGTTGGATATCTCTGTTGTTTTGGGTGCGGCCTGCGCTGCTGCTCAGGGGGCGAAAAGACCAGCCTATCTACCAGCCCCCTTCAAAGAACAAGAAAGGAGGGAAAAGATCGCGAAGAAACATTGTATGTAAGAGAAGCTAATCGTTGATCGTTCTGAATAGGTTTGCCGAACCCGCACCAGTAAGTCGAAACACAACACGCGCCCGCGTAATTATCCTGTTCTGTTTTGCACTCCCTCCACAGCACAGCAGTATAGGCTCACGGAGCTTGTCCCGCGCGAGAAAGAGGAAATCACGAATGAAAATCTGAACCAAGACTCGGACTGTCATTGACAAAGCGCACAGAAACCCGGATCCGCACCTCCCCAGATGCATCGACACGACAAACCAGCTCCCGCGCCTCTCCACACGCAGTCTTCGCATCACGGCCGGCATGGAGCACCGCCACCACGGCCGTCTCCTCAGTCCTCTACCGGACGCCAAACCGGGCCACCCACCCCCCCAGCTGGGCCGGGCTCCGATCCCACCCTCCTGCCTCTATTCCGAGCAGTAGACAAGGACGGTACGTTGGCCCCCCTAAATATACCAATAAAGACCAAACAAAATCATACCATAATCACGTCTTCAATTAAAGAAAAAAAAAAAGAAAAAAAAAGGCCCGTATTGACACACCCACAGGCACAGGCCAACTCTCCGAACGCGAACTCTCCGCCGCCCTCGTCAACGGCGACTGGACCGCCTTCGACATCCAAACCGTCCGCATGATGATCCGCATGTTCGACTCAGACCGCAACGGCACCATCAACTTTGACGAATTCTGCGGCCTCTGGTCCTTCCTCGCCTCGTGGCGCACCCTCTTTGACCGCTTCGACGTGGACCGCAGCGGCAACATCTCCCTGCAGGAATTCACGGATGCGCTAATTGCGTTTCGGTATCGCCTTAGCCCTGCGTTTGTGGAGTTGTTGTTCCGGACGTATGATAAGAGGGGGGAGGGGGTGATGAGTTTTGATTTGTTTGTGCAGAGTTGTATTTCGTTGAAGAGGATGACGGATGTGTTTAAGAAGTATGATGATGATCGGGATGGGTTTATTACGTTGAGTTTTGAGGATTTTCTGAGTGAGATTTTGAAGCAGCTTAAGTGAGCTGGGTGGTGAAGGGAAGGCTGGCGCAGGGGAGGGGAGGGGAGGGGCTGGGGGGGATTATTTTGCTGTTATGCATATATACGTGCGTGTATGGCTGGAGGCAGGCTTGCTTGAGGCTGATAGAATTGAGGGCTACTTCTGGGGAGAAGATTCGGGAAGCGGATTGGATTTCTAATCAGGTACGTTGTGGACGGGAGAGGTCTTGGTACTCGGTTGGCAATGTGACACTACTTCATGTGGTTGATTTATACAACTATTCGTCATGTTCATCATGACAATTGCTACACTAGAGAAATTGATTACAATTACAGAGTGTGGAATGGGGAATCGTGAGCGGTTGTCCACTTGCTGCTGTATCTAGAAAGGGTAGAAGAAGAAAGAAGAGTAGGAGAAGAAGAGTATATGTTGAAGAAGGATTAAGAGAAGATAGAGGTAAGAAGGAACGGGTTTTGAGAAGATGGAAAGTATAGGCAAAAGGAGAAGAAGAAGAAGAAATCGAGGATGAACACATATCCAGGTATGTAGCAGCCCTCATGTCCCAATCTACAAAGCAGCAAACCATAATCTTCCACAACACAACAAGAAAAGCTACATGAAGCGCACACGCACACACCACGGGACAAGGCTTTCAGGACTTCCATCAAGTCAAGCCACCGCCACAGCGGCCGGCCCCCTCGTCGAAACCCCCCGCGACGTCCTCGCAGCCAACAAATCCGACACCCGCGGAGGAACAAGCCGAATACCCAAATGCCTCGTCGCATCATCCTCCCGCACAGGCGGATCCGCAGGCCAGACCCCTTCGCTCGTCAACGTGACATCCTCACCGACTTGCAAGGCGAGCACCTCTGTCGGACGCTCAGCCTTGCGATGACGCCCAGAACCTACTTCAGGTCGCCCATGGTGGGTATCTTGCCGTTCTAGAGGTCCAGGCCCAGGCGCGTTGACAAGCCGCCGGACTTCATCGCGGGTATACTTCCTGCGACGGGTGAAGCGCCGAATGAGGCCATTGGAGGTAGCCGTGTTCTTGTCAGCGTCGCAGGCGCTGATCCAGACCCGAGCGCCAAGCTTGGCAATGATTTCTTGTCCGTCCTCGAAGCCGCTGGTGAGAGTACCCCCTAGCCACCACGGCCGGGAGACGGTGTCGAAGCTGTGAAGCAAAACAGTGAGGGGGAGGGCTGCTTCGGCGAGGAGGTGAGACGTGGCGTACGACTCGATTTCGCGATAGGGAATCCCGTGAGGGGAGAAGATGATGGATACGCCGCGGTCTTTGGCGTGGGGGGAGAGCGAGGCCATGGAGCGCGTGGGCCGGATGCATTGGGCCGTGGATCTGATGGCCGGAGGCGCAAGGGGTGTAAAAGCCGGTAGAGGTGGCAGAGTGGGAGAATTGAGCGCGAGAAAGGGAGCGGAGCCGCGGCTGTGTCTGTTGTTGATGGTACTCGAGACGGTGGTGCTCACGGGGCGGGTGTAGAGGCATCGCGCTGACGAAGCTGGGCGGTACGTGATGCCTATTGCTGAGCCGAGGCCCTTTCTTTCTCGTTTTTGCGTAATGAGCGCGACGGTGACGAGCCCTTCATCGTCACCAATCACCCTGGCTGCGACGGGGATTCTCACTACTGTGCTCAGACCTGTTTGTCGAGGGTCCTGCCACCGATGGAGGGCCGTCACCTTTTCGTGTTGGAAGTTCCGCCAGCTCTGTATCACCTTGGCGGCCGTGGGCTCGGCGAGTATCAGCGGTTTGTCGCCTCCGCGCGCAAAGTATCGCAACGTGGCTTCGTTTTGATGCGCACTGCGACTGTTGCTGATGATAATGACATCTGGTACTGGAACGTCCTTTGGTGATACGCATGCCGGCCGAGTTCGGGGAGCCGTTGATGACAAGAACGGAGAAGAAGAGCTCGGCGGTGCCAAACAAGGATCGAGCAAGATTCGGAACGGTTCTGCGGAGCTCGTCCCGCCTGGCGAGTACGGATCGATTCTTTCAAACGTGAGTAGAAATGAAGCATCGCCGTTGAGTTGCTTGATGGTGAGTGCCATGGCCGAAGTTCGTCAGTCTATCTCTTCCAAGTCATACCTAGGGTCTGGCCGCTACAGTGAGTAAAAGAGTAATGCGAGAGAGAGTAAGAGGTGAGTTGTCCTGAGGAGAACGAAGGGAGCGCATGTTGGAGTAGGCGTATTGCTCCCTTGGGCCTTGGCTGATATATGCTCCGGGTATAACTGAAAAACTTGGGGCGCGTAAACAACGAGTCGATATTCTGCGACACAAGTGTCTCACTTCAGTTGCCCTTTCCCCAATCCTTCATTGTTGACGATACTTGACATACCAAACCCGTCGAGGTAATGGTGATCCAGTGCCTCAGTGATCCGATGATTGGTTGGTGGGTTTGCAGCCACATACCAGCCGTCCAAGCCAGAGAAATTGCCAGCCTGCCAGCTGCCGGAAAAGAGTCACCGCCTGGCAAGTCAATCATGAAGCAGTCAGCTGATCAGCGTGTTTTGCAGTGCTCCAGGACTTGCAGCCACGATCCCATTACTAATAAATCGAGTTGTACTCCTTACATATCAGGTGGTGGTGTTACATGTACCTGGACTCCTGGAGTCAGGTACGGCCCCCTTGCATGCGCGCTTTTGCCCTGCATTGCAGAGCTCCCGCTTATTGCGCGTAGCATCTTGTCGATTTGTTATTGACCTTAGCTCGCCGAGAAAGGACGTCCAAGGGAGGGAAGACACAAATAATTGTTTTGTAAGATGAAAAGGATTATCCAGAGAAGCTCCGTTGGGACCAGCTACAGCCCACAAAGCACCTAGATGAGCACCGTGAGCTTGTCAAAGCCAAATGGTGGCGAAACAGCTACTTACTATGCTCTGTATTCATAAAAATACATCGTAAGTTGGCATTGACGGGGCTTGAGCAAAGGGCTTGAGCAATGGGCTGGAGGAGCAAGCTTGGGCAATGGGCGCTGGTGGGAATAGCTACGCACAGCAATACTGTCGAGTTCCGAGGGTCTGGTCACTGGCCAGTGAGTCGTGACTCAGTGGTCATTCGGGTGGCGGTTTGAGGTTTGTCTGGTCTTGGCCGGACCCGCCGGGGGAGTTTTGAATCTTGATGCTTTAGCCAGAAAAGGCACCCATTCTCATTCGCTTTCCCGCCCCATATCGCTTATCGGAGCTGTGACGTCTGCTTTTCCCGCTTGTCTTGCATGATGTTTTCATGTTCTTCATGGCGATGCAACTTCTCGAAGAAGACCCGGTACAGCTATCCCTTTGCAGCAGACCTGTCCACGCTGAACTTGTGATCTTAATTAGGACAAGTCACTCCAAATGGTGACAACCGAGGCTACGATCCACAAGCCTGAAATAAGGGTCATCAAGCCTCAAGGCTGGAGAAGCCGGGAGCCCCTCAACTTCTCATCCCTCTCCCCACATTCGGTACCAGAGCACAAGGCATCTTGCACCAATTGTGGACCGAATGTGAAGCCGCAACTTGGCGACTGTAAAGCGCTTATGAGCCAATGGCAGCGCCACGCTCGCGGCATGTTTTCGGGGTCTCCTCGATGGCCAGGTAGCCTGAGGTAGGCATCGCACTGGCCCGTCTTCCACGAAGCTCGGCGTGAGCTTGACGAAGCTTGTGCCACCTTGGCCCCAGCTTGGCAGCTTTGGCCATGGGGCTGATGCCACAAGCTCACGGGATCCACCAGCATGAGCTTCTAAGGAGGGTATAGTAATCACTACCCTCCCAGGGCCCCTGTCTACTACCCTTAGAAGTGGGTCTAAAATTGAAATCGATAGCGATTGGTCAGTCCCGGAGTGAGGTGGACCCC
>SRQG01000330.1:0-31965 GCA_018360325.1 Claviceps aff. humidiphila group G2b | reverse complement strand
TTTTCTGAAGCACTGTCTTCAGGCGAAGGTACAAAGGAGTCCTGAAATTGTGGAGCAATCTGGCAAAAACAGTTCGCCGAGTAAACTTTTACAGTTCGCGGAGTAACGCTCAATAGAAATTGGCTTGAAGCGCTCGCGTCCAATCACATGCGCTCTCGCAGGTCGGCTATGAATTAGTAATCTAATTACACGTCGGTTTGCCGGAAGCACGGTGGTACGGCCCAACCTTAGACCCGCTCCATCAAACGGTGGACACGTGACTTGGCGTGTCCAGGTTCCAAAATGTTCGCGAATGGAGTCACCGAGGTGTGTAAACTGTTGTATGTCATACGTGATGACAGGCAGCATAATAGCGCACATTCCGGGCGGAAGCTATGATACTGTCACACGTCACACGTGAAAGCACGCCAAACATCGTGAGGCAAGACTCAAGAGCCACGACGGCTGACGGTGAGGAGTGACAGCGCAGAGCAATGGCTCCGGGCGGCGCAGAATTGAGCAGCAGCACGAAGGATATCCATCCCCAGGCCTCAGTACTCAGGCACTTCAGACTGTCTGAGGTTCTTGTACGTGCAAGAACGCAAGCTCCCCAAGGGTTCAGAGGAAGAAGGAGAAAACGCCAGAGATCTTCGAAGGCTCAAATTCTATTCTGTGTTTTGAATGGATGTCTTCTCATCAAGTGGTTCTTCTTACAGATACCGATACATGTATTTGATGGGTATAATGGGCCCGTTAAATGAAATTTCCAAGAAAGGTCCGTACGAGTCTTGAACGTATTCTATCCTCCCAACTGTGTGTTACTTATAGTCATTCCGCTCCGCATGATTCCCTTCACAGTGCTCCCTATCTCTAGGCTATAGGCTGAACATCAAATACGATGGGGAAAGCCAAGTAGTCGCAGTTCGGCATCGGGGTAAACTTCCATCCTGAACAGGCCTTGGAGTTTCTGTTAACGATAACCTCGCACGAACCGACGGGCCACCAAGTATACATGCTGTCGCCCAGGGGAATGGTGCTCTGGAGGGCGTTGTTGTCGTTTGTGCTGGCCAATCCTCGCGTCAGTCACGCGCCAGAAGAGACTATGTTGCGGCGAGTTGTGACTCAGGCCGCAGGCGCCAGGCGAGCATAGACATAGGAGAGAGGAATAACTCACAGTGTAACGTGGCAGTTTCCACTTCTCGCTTCAAGGTTGGCTTCCACTGGGGCAGCATGCGCCAACTGAAAGGCAGAGATGGCCAAGCTACTGACAATAGCGCTGAACTTCATGGTGATCGGTATTAAGGATGTGGTCGGAAGAATGATGAGCAAGAAATTTTGGAAAGGGATTTGGAGAATACAATGTGCAATGTCGTTTTGGGAGGCTGCAAAGAACTTTGCCACTACATACATATGTACATACATATACCTACTCCGTAGGCAGTGAGGCACACACCGTAAGTTCCGAGCGCTCCGTCTGGGTCTAGGGTCTAGACTCTTAGACTCTACCTAAGGTGCCTAGGGATGGCATCCCGTTCGTTTCCATTCTGCTGGAAAATCATAGAGTATGACTAGGTATGTACCTACCTAAGGTACTCCGTACATACGGAGTATGTACATAGATACATATCCTTTCTTCTCAGTTTTGCCTAATCATGAACGAGTCAGCAGTTAGATGTACTAGATATTAGGTTCGCCTAACTAGCGTAATTCATTCATTCAACGAGTCAGCAGTGAGCACTTGCCACTGAGCACTGAGCAGTGCGGTCTACCCACTGTACCTGTTTCTAACGAACACACTGTGTACATCAGGGACAAGTTCACAATTCCCAAACCTCACCGGGTGAAATTGTCAGACCTGAGACGCCTGGCTCTAGCCAATACTCCGTAAGCATGTGCATATTACAACGAGAATTGCGATATTTATATGTAGCTACTACATACTTGCACGGTACGTGATGATGGATCATGGCATTATAGCGCTAAGCGCACGCGGCACATCTGGCCACTGGAGTTGCGCTTATGAGGAGAGTAGATTCATGATACATAGCTGTTTTCAACATCGAACAGCCTACAGGCCACTGGGTAGCCCGCCATAAGAGTCTGAAAACACATTCTATTTCCCGCCTATAGTTGTAATTTTTTTATCAATTCGCGCAAGGCTTCCGCAATGTGAAATTGTAGTCATGCCCTCCAGGCTCCTACTTGCAGTCCCCCATGGGTCGAGTTTCCATCGTGAAAGGTTGGGCTTACATGTGGTCGATGAACGGCGACATTCGGGTTTGGACATTTGCATTCTTCTCTCGAACCTAACCTGCATACTAGATAAACGTGCGACCCTTTAATAGATCTCTCGAAGCAACCTTCGGAAACGTTTGCATTCATCTGTCTGGCCACCGCCTTCCCTTCTCCCTGATGAGCTTCCCTCTTTCACTCGTAGTCAACGCAGCAAAATTGAAGCAAACAAAGCTCGCGCGTCCTGCTTGAACTGCGTAAATTCGTGTCTCGTTCACTTCTCCGATGATACGCTCAACTCATTCATCCGCAGGATAAACTCTTCTTGAAGGCTTTTCAAGTACCCCGGCAACACAGCATCGTCCCCGTGCTCTGCTGCTTGTTGCAGAGTCTCGTACAAGTTGAGGACTAGTTTGCGGCGGGCCAAGACATTCCGAGCCTCGGAACTCTGCCGGTTCTGCTCTCTGCGCCGCCTGATGTCGCTCGCCACCTCTTCTGCTCGCCGTGTGAACTCTTCCGAGAATCCAATTGACCTTGCTAGCTCGATACCGTAGTGCTCGGTTGTGTCGACGGTACCTTGCGTCGCCTTGTACAGCATCGCCAGTTGTGGCACACCCTCATCAGACGTCCGCCGTTCGGACGCTAGGTGAAGACTCACAACGCCAGGACGGTCTCCGAGTACATGTACAAGATCCACAAAGTGGGTGGCAAACCACACAAACGCTTTGGATTGAATCAAGGCCTCTGACATGGCAATCGCAATGGCTAGCCCATCTCGTGTGCTGGTGCCCCTCCCAAGCTCGTCAATGATCACCAAGCTTTTCCCGTCTACATTTCGCAGAATAAAGGCCATTTCCCGCATCTCAACAGAAAACGTAGAGAGATTTGCCTCTAGGCTGTCCGAGAGTGACACGCGAGCAAAGATATTGTTAATGAGCGAAAATGAGGCATACGCGGCGGGCACAAAGCTTCCAACCTGTGCCATGATTTGTAACAACGCTGCGGCCTTGATATATGTACTTTTGCCGGCCATATTGCAACCCGTAACAATCTGGAAGCAATTCTGCTCCGACGCGTAGTAGTCATTCGGCACGTATTCCTCGTATAATATCTACCCCCCAGTTAATTGTCACAATTTCTTTCCTATCGCACCAACCGGAAGTGGTATCAGTGACAGAGAGAATGCATACCTTGTCCATTATTGGATGTCTTGCTGCCTTTAAGGCAAACGTACCCCTAAACTCCGGTCTAACATAGTCTCTCAGGATTGAGAGGTGCGCGAAAGATGTCACCATATCAAGAAGTCCCACGGACTCACACAGACGGAATAACTGCGCTGCCGACTCTCGGAGCAGGACGATCAGATCCTGAATAATAGCGTCACTGCGCGCTATGATCTCATTCGAGGTATCGGAAAGTCGACTGTTCAGTTTCATTAGCTGCATTGTGTGGCATTCGATGCCGCCCTTTTTTTCCACAATGTTGATAAATACAGGCGGTACCTGACTGGAACTGCCCGCCAAACCTTTGAGAAGCAGCCAGTACTTCCGCGCGTTATCGAACTTGAGGGTTACTGACGTTCCATACTCTTCTAAATAGGAGCAAAACAAATCAGCCGAATGCAGGATTATGCTGTAAATGAGGAGGTCATACTTTCGACGTCTTGCACATGAAGATGAATCTCTTCTGTGAGCTCTTTATACGTCTGACGAGCAACATCGAGCATGCCGCTGATGCCAGCCTTGACGGCGAAGGTCCTGGCATTGCGCATATCAAGCGGGGATGACATGACCGTGACGTCCTCCTCTATTATAGCCTTGATACTCTGTAGAATTGGGTCGGACACAGTTGGTTCGCATATGTCGCGGATCTTGAGCAGCAATGGACTCTGGCATCCGGAGAGTGCCTGATGCAACGGTGGGATGGACTCGAGAAACTTCTTGATCATCAAGATGCGATTCAGGTCCTCTTCTACCTCGGCAATTGTGAACTTTCTCTTTAGTGTGATCATCTATACCTTATCAGTCGGGGCTTGCACGCGGTGTCTGAACGGGTATTCATCGTGCCTTTGTAAGAACCTTTTCCACATCTGTGAAATCTTTCAAGGCTAGGCACAGTCAGCGTCCGCACGGTGTACCATGCGTACTTGATGATGGGGTCATGCCCAAGAATCACGAACCAGCTCGTACGCCTTGAAAAGTTTCTTCTTCTGCAGTGAGTTCTTCTACGGCATCGTACCGGGGCGCAATGAAAGTATCGTACTTGGTCGGTGGCTGCAGAATATTGCTACGAAGCATGCGACTCCCCATGGGCGTCAATGTCTGATTCAGTACTCCAAACAAACAATCCTTGGATTTGGGCTTGTTGGCATTTTGCACAATCTCCAAGGACTGTAGTACGGATATGTCAATCATCATGGTGTCTTCAGATGGGCGATATCGGATTCGCAGCGAATGCGGAGCAAATGTCACCGTGAATGTGTCTTCAATGTATTTCATGGCATGAAAAGAATGTCAGCGCCATGCGAGAACAGCGACGTGGTACATTGGGGTACTCTTACTGCTGCAAAAGAGCTAACACTATAGTATTTGCCCAGTACGGCAACCTTGATCGGATCTATGTCAGTTTCGAACGCCAAATTGTGTATATACTCCAGTCCATCTGTTTCTGACCACGCTGATCGATCAAGTAACTCAATCCGGGCATCGGGTATCAGTTCATTTACAAGGGTAAACAGAACGTTATCTTTCACGGGAGGACACGCTGTAGCCGTGAACACAATTCTGGAAGGATTGGCCATCTGAAGCTTATGAATGGTCTTGACGTAAGACTGATTATCGCATATCTGGCTCAAAGTGGCTTCACCAAGGCTGATGTTCACCAGGGCAACGCCAACCAATGGAAAGACTCCCCGGGCCTCTCCCAGCGCACAGATTATGGTCTGGTCATCGTAGTTTGTTCCCAGGATAGTAGACAAAGTCCCGGGTCGAGACTTGCGACTGGAAGCTGAAGTCGAAGGTCGTGAAACAGGCCCGCGGGTGTTTGATCTGGATGTGCGCGGAGCCGTGCTAGCAACTGAACGGACTGTTCGAGCAGTGCTTCTGCCGGTAGATGCCTTGCGCTGGGAAGGACCACCCTGAGGTTCGCCATGGCGCTGAAAGTATGTGGATGCCGTCGCGAGAGAAGACTTAGACGAACGCTTCATTTTCAAATGTGCTCGCATTGACTGATCAATCGTAGAGTTCTTCGATTGAGATGAGAGAAAGCGTGCTTTGTAGATGGAGCGGCCATGTCTTTTTACGAAACAGAAAAACAAGTGATTTCCCTTTCCAGTCTCGTAAAGAAATAGTAAGGCCAAGTTCAGTTGCTCCTTCCCTCGCGTCAACTTCTCTGCGAGCATCGAATGATGTCATCAAGAGACGATCCCAATGCCAGGGGGTATGTGAAGCTCTTGGTGATCTTTGGTCTGTGCGCACGATCCGGGCCCCACCTGATCAACCGGTCACAGACAATACTTCGTAGGTGTGAAGCTCGACGATACCTATCGAAATCTTGCTGATCCAAGGCACGAAGAAGGTTCTGGTCGTGAGACGCTGTAGGTACGCTTGGTGGACTTTCGACGAAAATCGCTGTCCTCCACCATTCAGACCCAAATCCGCTAGCTCCACTCAACAAAGGGACGCTGAATAGATCCATCATCGTCGAATACCGGCAAGATAATGCCTCCGCATTAAATGCAATGGCAAATGCTTGAGCTACAGAGTTCGTTGGCCGGTCCACATAGAACACATTTATCCACGCGTGTGCCAAGCCCGCAGCAATTACATAGGTAGCTCATCGCGGCACTCCCGCAGGCTTTGGTCTCAGCTCCTCCGCAGCCACGCCTGCTCCTGGGTTTCAGGACATAGCGGCGACAGCCATGCTACTTTCATCGACAGGAGGTTCGGTCGTGCAAGCGATTCACACAACGCGAATACCAACAAAGCCAAGTTGCATCCTCGTGCTTGGCTTGCAGCTACCAGGGATGCCGGTCAACCAACCTCTCGCTGAAGATCAAGAAAAGACCAAGGAAACTGCCTCGTTTGTGCTCCTACGAGGGGAGAACAGCATTGAAACCAGCACAGCGCTCATCTGTAGAGCTACCAGAGAGACGTTGCTCTTAGCCTTCTTCTGATAGCCCTGCGAGTGGTTCGTTGACCAGTATCCCTAGATGCCGCAAAGAAAGGATCGCCAGCGATGCATCGCGTTACTTGCTCTTGTTAGCATACGCGTGGCAATGAACCCCATGCAATCTTATCATCTGTCGGCGGACATAGCATGAGTAACATCGCTATAACTTCTGTGTGTCGGGAGTTGCAGCAGTTACACACTGGTGTGAAGCATTGGGCATGCCTTCTTCAATCCGTAGGGCTTGGCGAATATAGCCAACTTTGCCAACTTTGCCTTCAAAGGTCAGAGACTGCATGTAGATGGCAAACTCACCGTCAGGCACGTTCATGATAGCGTTCAGGGGTTGGCCGAAGATTTCTGTGTCGTCTGTTGATTTCGGGGAAGAGACGGCGATGCAGCTACTGGTCGAGTAGATTAGAATGTCGAGACGTTCCATCCTTGTCTTTCCGGAGTTCTCAATAATGACTATCCTCGGCTCCTCAGCGTCGTGGAACTCTATTCAAGCCCGTGAATTGAGATGCTCGTCTCATTCTCGAGTTTTCCCCTTACGGTGGGAATGCCTCCTGAAAGGTCTTGGCTCTTTCGAAAGGATGAAGGCGCAGTAGTCCTCGGCGTCACTGGTGAGCATTGTCGGGAAACTATTCCGTGAAAGCCACGATAGCGGCTTGTTCGCACCTTCGCTGGCTTTTTTGAGCGTTTTAGTGAGCATGTGACTGAGGGGTGTCCAAAGCAACGGTCCTAGACGGTGGATCGGGCGTTTTTTTTGGTTCGGAAGGCAAAAACTGGCAGTGTCCGTAATATCCAAAGTCCAATGACGGTAAAGTGTGACAGTGTCCCCAACGTCTCACAATTGGGTTCTTCTTCGGGTATGGGATGAGCAGCTTCTCGATAGTAAGTGTTAAGTAGCCCAGCCCATCCATGTCAATGTAAGAATGACTTTACCATTCGAGGATAGCACTTCTCAGGCGACGTTTCGTTCAATACAGGCCAAAGGCTCTAACTTGCGGGAGCTTCAAATCCAATCGGTCCATATCTGTGACAGAAAACAGCAGCAGGAAGGATGTAGAGCTGCCAAGATGTGGAAGCCGGTCTCACCAAACGTGGTGGCGCATCCGCAAATTGAAACTTAGGCAAGTCACAGCTCCATCAGGGCTTTTGTGCTGGCTGGACCGGCTTCACCAATGTCGGACCAGATGTCACGAAAAACCTCCTCCGTGTATCGCTCTTCGAATCAAAGCAATGGGAGAGCGCTTCTCACGGACGGGTCGTGATCGGCTCACCGGAGACAGCAATTCTTCTCGTGAAGTCAGCTCCGATCAAAGCGTCTGAGAATGCGCGATCTCGAAGCAAGTATACCCATGTAGTTGTAATGCTTCAGCGGGGGAGGTGCATCGTCGAGAACAAGTTGTGGCCGTGAAAATTGAATGAATGTGAGATTAGCCTCAGCTGCTGATCTCAGCATCACCCACACCGCCGCCACGCGTAATGAGCCACGTGGTTATCGTCGTCGTCACTCTCCGGTGATCTCTGCCAGTAGTCGGTACCGAAGCCTTCATATTCCTGAGGGAGAGTAGCATATGTTTTAATTTTCCGTAGGGTTGCCAACGATGTGTATTTGATTTCTCACCACTTCTTTCTGGCTGTTCTCCGTTCTTCTTGCGAGTGTTTCGATGATAGCATCCCTGGTCGCCGAAAACGATGCATCAACAACGAGGGTGCGAGTTGCGCGTGCGGTTCGTCGTGGGGCAGATCTCACGGGTCTAACCCTTTCAGACCAAATCTCCTTCACCGCCTAAATTCTATCAGAGATTTGCCGCCCCGCCATCCCGCTGCGAAAGAGAATGGGCAAAAAACTGACGGGAAGGTTCCTGTGTAATCACGATTCCAGCGAAACAACTACTTGCACATCGGCAACATGGCGACTATAATCCCACCACCTTCAAAACGGCAGCGCCGCGAGGTTCTTGAACGAACCGGTGTACAACAAGATGTTGTCGCCGCCATGGCTGGGCCAGCCGGCTCCTTCAAAGCTCGGTTTCTGGACGGCGACGGCCAACAAGTTTGCGACGTGATAGAGGTGCCCCTGGCTGATGCATCAGAGAAGAACCTATCTCTTTTGTTGAATACGTTGTTAGAAAGGGTAAATCCTCCGATAATTTGACCGTTGATTCACGAACTGATCATTGCTAATTTTCATGAATCCAGGAGCGAGAAGAATATCTTCCCTATCGATTTCGTATTCACATTCCCGACTCCGACATCATTGTCGACCAGTACCCGACGGACCTTCTAGCATTGCTCAGAAGCCATGGCATCGAGAACCCGTTCGAGACGACTGTCACATTAACCGCCGAGCCACAGTCGATATTCAAGGTGCAGGCTGTTACGCGGATGTCGCACCGAATGCCGGGTCACGGAGAAGCCATTCTATCAGCGCAGTTTAGTCCCGCCACAAATACTCGTCTTGCCACTGGGTCTGGCGACAAAACTGCCAGGATATGGAACACCGAGACCGGCACACCGAAATACACGCTCAGTGGCCACACCCACTGGGTCCTGTGTGTGGCATGGTCCCCGGATGGTCAGCGTCTCGCCACAGGTAGCATGGATAAAACAGTCCGGCTCTGGAACCCAGAGACAGGAAAGGCGACTGGGTCTCCGTTGACTGGCCACGCGAAATGGATCACAAACATTACATGGGAGCCGTATCATCTATGGAGAGACGGCACGCCACGGTTAGCCAGCGCCAGCAAAGACGCAACAGTGCGCATCTGGGTCGCCAACACAGGCCGCACCGAGCATGTCCTCTCGGGTCACAAGAGCTCCGTCAGCTGCGTTCGATGGGGCGGGACAGGGCTCATCTACACCGGGAGTCACGACAAGACTGTGCGCGTATGGGACGCCGTGAAGGGCACCTTGGTCCATACGCTATCATCACATGCCCATTGGATCAACCACCTGGCGCTCTCCACTGACTTCGCATTGCGAACAGCCTACTTCGATCACCAGCCCATCCCGACGACGGACGAGGGTAAGCGAGAAAAGGCGAAGGAACGCTTCGAAAAGGCAGCCAAAGTTCAGGGGAGGATATCTGAGCGATTAGTCTCGGCCAGTGATGACTTCACCATGTATCTGTGGGAGCCATCTCAGGGAAATAAACCGGTCGCTAGAATGGTTGGCCATCAGAAACAAATCAATCATGTCACGTTCTCGCCTGACAATACCCTAATTGCCAGTGCAGGCTGGGACAATCACACCAAGATCTGGAGCGCAAGGTACGCATCACCCCTTCTAATCTCCCCTAACATTTTCTTTTCTCATCGTATGGGTGTTCTTGAACCTGGTATTGACAGTGGTGCGCGCTCAGGGATGGCAAGTTCATCAATACCCTTCGTGGGCACGTCTCCACTGTATATCAGTGCGCCTTCTCCGCCGACTCACGTCTTCTCGTGACAGCATCAAAAGACACCACCCTGAAGGTATGGTCCATGGCCACGTTTAAGCTTTCGGTAGACCTGCCGGGGCACAATGACGAGGTTTACGCTGTGGACTGGGCTCCTGACGGAAAGCGTGTTGCGAGTGGCGGGAAAGACAAAGCTGTGCGACTGTGGCAGAACTAGAGTCGTAGAATGAATGGGGGCCTCTTTTTCTCTTGGTTCTTTTAAATTCTTAGTCCTTTTCTATTATTTGCATCAGACTAGCGATTTGAATTGGAAAGTAGAGATGCTCAGGATACTTCTTTCCCTTGTTGGTGTCTGCAATATCGCAGCGGACCCTCTCGTGACAAGTACTATGAATGCTGCATCAGGACTCGACGCTACTGGCGGTCGATTCAGTGTAAGGTAGGGGGGATGAAGTTGGATCGCCCGCCAGTATTCCTCGGAGAAGACATGTCGCATGAGTAGGATTCGAGGTTCTGATCTAGTAAATGCTCATGTCCCGGGTGTCTAAGATCTTTTCCCCTCCCAACCTTCTCACTGGAAGCATCATCGTTCCCTCGTAAGACGTGAAACGAGAGGAGAGGCATTAATATACGGCGTTTTTCTTCGCCGTAATATACTACACACAACTGTGCAACTGACAAGTTGAGCCAAATGCAGGAGGCATCTATCTACACGGCATGTTCGAAGTATATAGGGTAGTGCTTTGCTCCAACATGCCACGTCCGTACCTGTGTAGTCCCGTAGAGGTAACAATCAGATGGGGAGAAAGACTTGCGTGTGAAAAACAAAGAGACGTCCAAACGATCTTGATATGGGACAAGGTTGCTTGGGTGCAGCCCGGAGCTGAAGAGAATTGTCGCCATTGGCTACTGCGTACTAGATTCGGCAAGCTCTTCCGACGGAGGGTCTTGGCAAAAGCGCCGTTAATTTGGGGTATGTACAATGCACCAATTTTCGGTGCATTTGGCATTTGCACATGCAACCTTTACACACGCATTGAAATGTTACGGGACGTATGGCCGAATGGCCGAGTGTCAAGTAAAAGAGAAGAGCTTGCGTGACTTGCGTGGGCCGGCCCCTTCCTTCGATGATCACAGTGGGTGGTGTCTATTGTGAGGTTTTCGAAGCTCGTGATTCCATGTAGTACGTGATATGTGCCGGATATCCGTCGACTATAATAAGACTCACACACGTCTGGCCGGTCGTCTTGTGTCCTATCAGCCTTATCTCCTTGCCTTACTGTGTCCGGTGATCTCGATCCACGGAAAGCAGTCGGGCATCGGCGAGTCACGGCAAGGTTGACCATGTTGTGGTGCAAAGCGTCATGGGCTTGTCATGCCAGGCATGTAATACTGCTTCATGTCGGACCTGTCCAACTTCTCCATGACTTGATCGTCTCCTGTGAAACATTAACGATGGGTAATTCATGTATAGGTAGGTAATGTGGGCTTGAAACATGAGTCTAACGGTATCTGGTGTGACTGAACCAGCTGAGAATCACGCATCTGGGACCCAAGACGCCAAAATATGAGACGTCATACAGCAGACAATTTCCACGCGGGGTTGTAGGCTCTTGGTGTCATTGCAGCTTGCCTACCTAGCCTTAGGATTTCTCGAGGGCCGGCGGCCAGCCATCAGACGATATGAACTCGTGGGTGTAAGTCCTTTCTAAAAGGTTACATCCACGTCATAATTTTTGGTAGGATACAAGACGCGGCGCAGTCAGCACAAGTCAAGTCACTCTTCGCGCGATGTCATACTCACAATGCTGGGGAATCTGCCGGTTAACGCCGAGATCAAGAGCGACCTGATCAGGCAGCATTTTATGGCCATGCTTCGCGAGTCGCACAGCGCCCATTCATAGTTTATGCACTATGGCGCAATGTACAGAGTAGCGCGAAATTTGAAAAGTTGATATGATCGAAAAATCGCATTGGCGACGGGATTATGCGTCCTGCCGCTTCTGGACGTTTCGACGTGTCCACCGATTGCAACTTTGCCTGGGCGAATCGGACAGTCCCGGACTCCCGTATCACCGTCACGCGAGGGAAAAGAAACTCATGTGCAGCCACGCGTCAAAGCTGGATCGCCTAATAAACGAAGCTTCGTGATTATCGTGCTTGTACTCCGTATGTACAAGATAACAAGGAAGTCGGTTCAGAAACCCGTTTTGCGAGCTCAAAGGTGCATGTGCCAACTTTGGCCAAGGTTTCAAGAAAGAGGTGGAAGGCGCCAACGCCACAGCCAGCATCGTGAAACCGGTGACGCCATCTCTGATTGGACAGATTGTGGGGCCAAAGCGAGGCGGCCGGTCGGAAGTACCTAATGTACTCCGTACATGCGGAATAAAATCTCCAGCCACGACAACTACGTCAGGATCTCGCATCGATCGCGTTGCCCATCCGCGAGTCGCGAGTCCTCCTGCCAGGGCCCAGCCACGGTACGGTTGGCGCTTGGGCGGCTATTGAGGCAATGTAAATTGTAATGCAATAATGGCTGCGCTGCGAGTTCCATTCCATATTCAGTACGAGGTACGTACAGAGTAGTTTGCCGTCGGATGCTCTTTCTTTGCTGCGGCCATAGCTCCTTCCTGCCTGTGCTTTGCATGAGGCGCGCGTGTGACGTTGATTACGGAGTACACAGATGGCAGGTGCTATTGTAATTTGTGGCTGATGCACCCACTCGAGTCGGCTTCCCACCAGTGAGCAGCTTTTCCAGCCCCGCGTGCAACAGCCATTCGGTGAGGTCGGGTCTGATCGGGTCTGGTCGGGTTGCTTCTTCTAACTTCTAAGTTCTCGCCTTGCTTCAGTCTGGCCCTGGTTTGCTCGATCCTGCTTCTAATAAACACCACAAAACTTCACAGACAAGCCGTTCCGGACTCCAAAGACTCACCCAAGCCATCGTCAAAGGCTCCTCATAGGCACCTCTTGACTATTTTTGAAACCTCCAGAGCGCCCATCACTTGACTTCAGCCACCCACATAAGCCATTCACTTAAGCTACGGACATACGCCACTGACCACGCCACTGAAATTCGATAGCTACCCGCTCGCCCAGAACGATCCCGGCTTGCGTATCACTTCGACTTCACAACTACAACCGCAATCTAGCTGTCTATGCCCCAACGGTTTTGAATCCAACAAGACGGCTCTTCTGGCGCCGTAAACTCCAGACATCATGACTGTCTTTCTATGCTCTCTGTACGTTACAAAGCTCCTATGTCCCGATGCCCTTTGTTTTAAGCTACCTACCAAGGGTTATATGTAACTGAACGCGTGTGATGCCCATAGCTTCCTACCCAAAACTATTCAATTCAATCTGCCGGGCACTCCACCACGCAAAAATACTTTGACCAGACGGCAAAAGACGATCATACCCTCTCTCAACCCAGCAAAAGCTGCTCCGGCTATCGAGACGCAACCCAGCTTGTTCGACCCTCGACCTGTCATTACCCCACCGCTCACGCCTACCAATGAGCTCGAGTCCCCAAATCCCTTCGCCAACGAGGATGGATTTCGGATTCAGTTCCCCCATGAACTTGGTTCGACGGACGATCTAGCAACACGTTGGGGAGCGCGCGCCAATCAACCTCTGTCCCGAGCCAACTCGCCTCCTCCGGCGGCACTTTTTGAGCGCCAACGGAACCTAGACAAGGCCCGAGGGCTTAGTCGTCGCGGACTGATCCATCAAAAGACACGTTTGCGAAGTGATAGCCATGACCGGGTCTTCTCTTCAGCTCCCTGGAGGGTGGTTGATGCCGATCAGGGTAATGGAGGACTGCGCAATGCAGCTGAAGCTGCAGCCCGCGATGGAAAACTCGGCGATTACACCTGGGTGGGGACCTTGGGTATGCCCACTGACGCGCTCGAGGGAACACAACAACGAGAAGATATCGAAAACACAATGGCAAATGACTACGGTATGATGACAGTCTTCTGTTCAGATAAGGATTTCGACGGTCACTATACGCATTTTTGCAAACAGATCCTCTGGCCCGTCTTTCACTATCAAATCCCAGATAACCCCAAGAGCAAAGCATACGAGGATCATTCGTGGAAGTACTACGTCAACGTGAACCAGGCCTTTGCGGACAAGATTATTCAGAACTGGAAACGCGGCGATGTGATATGGGTACACGACTACCATCTTCTTCTGGTACCCGGTATGGTACGCAAGAAGCTGCCCGATGCCAAAATTGGGTTTTTCCTGCATGTTGCTTTTCCCTCGTCAGAAGTGTTCCGATGTCTCGCGGTGCGAAAGGAACTGCTGGATGGCATGCTCGGTGCCAATCTGGTAGGATTCCAAATTCAAGAATACTCGAGGCATTTCTTGCAAACGTGCAGCAGAATTCTCAGCGTCGAAGCCACACCAGAGGGTATAGAATTGGAGGATCGCTTCGTCGACGTGATCAACACGGCCATTGGAATCGACCCCACCAGTCTGAACAAGAGCCGTGGCCAGCAGGATGTTCTCCGTTGGCTCCGAATTCTGCAAGACAGATACAAGGGCAAGAGGCTCATTGTCGCTCGAGACAAGCTGGACCACGTTCGTGGAGTTCGACAAAAGCTCCTGGCCTACGAACTCTTCCTGAACAAGCATCCCGAGTGGCGCGAGAACACTGTCCTAATCCAGGTGGCTCTTTCATCCAGCCAAAATAGCGACCTCGATGCCGCCGTGTCTGATATTGTCACGCGCGTCAATTCTTCGTGGGCCAACTTGGCATACCAACCTGTTGTCTATCTCAAGCAGGATATAGACTACGCGCAGTACCTTGCTCTGCTTACCATTGCCGATGCTCTGATGATCACAAGCCAACGGGAGGGTATGAACTTGACATCGCATGAGTACATCTTTTGCCAAGATGGTAAGATCCTTCCTAGCCCCAAGCACGGCTCTCTGATATTGTCCGAATTCACTGGTACATCTTCGCTATTTGGCAAGAGCGAGCTCTCTGTCAATCCCTGGGACTACCGTCAGTGTGCCGATGCCATCAAGCAAGCGTTGGAGATGGGTGCAGACGAGAAGCTGCGTCGCTGGCAAAAGCTCCATGAATCTGTCGAGCGACACACGGGATCTCATTGGTTTGGCGAGCTGATGTCTCATCTCGACCGCGCCCATGACGAGCAGCACAAGCGAGACCAGACTTCTGTTCCTCGGCTTTCCATTCCCGAGGTCAGCCAATTGTACGAAAAGTCGAACCGTCGCCTATTCATGCTGGATTATGAGGGCACGTTAGTGACCTGGGGCCCTGTGAATAAAATCATTCCAGTCAGTCCGCAGCGTGTATTGGATGTCTTGAATGACCTGCTCTTGGACGAACGCAACATCGTCTACGTCACGTCTGGTCGCCAGCCTGAGGAAGTGGATCAAGTGTTCCGCCGAGTACCCGGCCTGGGTCTGGTAGCAGAAAATGGCTGCTTCATCAAAGATTGCGGCTCAGAAAAATGGGTTGAAATGTCGGACGGAAAACAGATTGACAATTGGAAGAAGTCCGTCAAGGAGATTCTTCGCTATTATCTGGAGCGAACACCAGGCGCCGAGGTCGAGGAGCGCCGCTGCAGCGTCTTGTTCCATTACGACGGGGCTGAAGATCAGGAAGCTGCGGCGCGTCTCGCAGCCGACTGTGCCAGCCACGTCAACGATGCGTGCGAGACCCTTAAAGTCCACGCCATTGTTCTTGATGGGACTATTGCTGTGGAACCTATGGACTGGACCAAGAGCACAGCTGCGCAAAAGGTCTTTGAGCACCTAAACAACCAGCCCGACGCAGATGGCGAAAGCCCAAAGCCGCCGGTCGACTTCCTCATGGTGGTTGGTGACGGCCGCGAAGATGAAAAGGTATTCAAATGGGCCAACAGGCTCGGAACGACTGACACGGTCAAGAACGTGGTGACGGCCAGCCTGGGCAATCGAAGTACGGAGGCAGCATCGACCCTGACGCAGGGTGTGAGCGGTAAGTGACAAGCTTTCTGTAGCCTGCTTGAATTATGGTTCGGCATGTACTAACTTGACGCTTTTCGTAATACGTAGGTGTTCTCAGCTGCCTTCAGAGACTTGCCAGTTTATAACCGCTGGCAGTGCGCAACACTCACTGTTTGTTGTACTTCTAATGAATTATGGCCTGGCGTTACGGGTAAGCATAATGTTATTCAGCATAGGATGAGAGATACGAACGACGTCGAATGTGAGCCATTGGAGCATTCCTGCTTGTTTGCACGGGTGCTTGAACATGTGTGGTGTATGAACCCAGGAGCCTGGAGGGGTGCTCCACGAAGGCCGGTAACAAAAGTCGAGACGAACGCAGCACCACCAAGGTCTGTAGAGGGACAAGCCTTGTGCGGAGGGGAATCGTTGTCCTTTTGTCGTCGCTTGTAGGGAGCTCCTTGGCCGCTCAACCTCGTTTCGCTTTCTTCATCTGGGTGGTTGGTGATCTCCCCGGAGGAGGCCCGTTACAAGTTTCGTTTCTATGTTAGTCGCCCAAGCGTTGCACTAATCGTCATTGTTCGCAATGGCTTGCATGGCATTTTACTTTAGCATCAGCAACTTCTCAGCAAGACGTCTATGAATATGAGCCTGCTATTTCACTTATTAGCTCCAACCTAGTTCTGTAGTTCACAGACAATCTCATCCAGATATTTTGTGCACATGATGTAATGCTGCATGTACTCGCGTTCGTGAAGCAGCCGAGAGCGGCGACCCCGCCATCACGAGGTTCCAGTTGTCAGTTGAACCCCGCTGTCCGATACCGGCAGAACATAAGCTTGCTCCGTGCCACACAGACCGACTTCTCCTGCCTGATGTGAAAGGACCAGTGACCACCACCACCACCACCACCACCACCATTATTATCATCATCATCGCGTCGTGACCACAGCGCCCTCTGCACCTGCGTCGAATCCCTCGAACTCATCAAAATGGGCGCCTTTCCTCCCCCACCGGTGACGACCATCGATTGGTCCAACGTGGGCTTCAAAGTCCGCGAGGGTACGTCAATCTCCCAGACCGTTTCCTCCCATATCCTCTCCATGTATCAAGCATGACCCTGCATCCCATGGTAGTAAACTGTAAAGGACAGGAAAACGCTAACTCGGACTCCCATAGTCAACGGCCACATCGAATCAACCTATTCCAAAACAACCGGCCAATGGACCCCCCTCCGCTTCATCGCAGACCCCTTCATGCGCATCCACGGCATGGCCCCAGCCCTAAACTACGGCCAACAAGCCTACGAAGGCCTCAAAGCCTTCCGCCGCCCCGGCGACAACGCCATCACCATCTTCCGCCCCGACCGCAACGCCCTCCGCCTGCAACACTCCGCCGAAGTTGTCTCCATGCCCCCCGTCCCCATCGACACGTTCATCCAAGCCTGTCGCGCCGCCGTAGCCCTCAACGCGGGCTTTGTACCCCCCCACGAAACCGGCGCAGCACTCTACATCCGTCCCCAGCTATACGGCTCAAGCGCACAGCTAGGCCTGGACCCCCCCGAGGAATACACCTTTTGCGTATTCGTCATCCCCACGGGCGTGTACCACGGATCTCACCCCGTCAAGGCCCTCATCCTGGATGACTTTGACCGCACGGCTCCCCATGGGACTGGCCATGCGAAAGTAGGCGGGAACTACGCACCTGTGCTGAAATGGAGTGGTAAGGCCAAGCAGGATGGCTACGGGATTACTCTACATCTTGATAGCGCGAAGCATGAAGAGATTGATGAGTTTAGCACATCGGGCTTCATTGGCGCCAAGGTGACGACTACGACGGAGGGCGGTGAGAAAGTCACGCTTGTGGTGCCGGATTCGAAATGTGTGATTGATAGTGTTACGAGTGATAGTATCCAGCATATTGCGCGGAGTTGGGGCTGGACTGTGGAGAAGCGCTCGATTCTGTATAGTGAGCTGCCGTCGTTTACGGAGGTTTTTGCAGCGGGGACGGCGGCGGCGTTGGTGCCGATTCGGAGTATTACGCGGCGGAAGGGGGCGGCGTTGAAGGGGGTGGTTGGGTTGCCGGCCGGGCCGAGGGTGAGTTGTACGGAGGAGGGAGATACGGTGACGTATATTCCGGAGGGGCAGGAGGAGGCGGGACGGCTTTGTTTGCGGCTGTTGACGCATTTGCAAGGCATTCAGTTGGGGAAGACCGCGGATGAGTTTGGGTGGACGTGTGAGGTGACGGAGGGGGATATGAATGTGGAGGGCGGAGTGGTGCAGTAGGTACCTAGAAGCAGGCAGGCTGAAGAGGGGATGGCAGGGCCCAGAGGTGTTGAGGAGGGGAAGAAATATGTATATGTAGTGGGAATGTATATAGGATTGGGATATCTGCTGGCGAATAGATCTTTGGTTTGATAGGTGGAAGAAAACATGCATGAGCTTTGTGAGGCAGATGTAGGTTGTTCTGTCTGCTGCAAAAAAAAAACATAGCTTTCGCGGGATGTCCTACCGTCATCTTGAAAATACGATATATACTTCGTAATGTAGATCAGTAGGAAGAGTCTCTCCGTTTTCATATATCAAGACATCTGGGTGTGCCGAGTTTATGGTAGTTACTCCTATAGCAGCCTCAGAATATATATTGTAACAACATCCGTTACATGTCAACCTTATATATACACGCCACGATCGCATTATGTACCTCCTAGATCCCCTTCCTATAAGCCCATGAAAGCAGAAAAAAATGGGCTTCCAGAGCCTCCACGCCCTTTACAACAAGACGTAGCATGCTCCCTCACGAGTCACGAGTCACACCCCCTAAAACATCTTATACACATCAATCGCCTCTCCAAACGCCTCATCAATTCCCCTCACCAATACCCCCGCCACACGCCCCAAGTCGACCGGCAACCTACGCACCACCGCCGCACTCAACTCGGCCGTCGCGCGCCGCAGCTCCTCCAAGTTGAGCAGCACCACAGGCGACAGGATGAGCAGTTTATCAAAGCGCGGCTTGTTGTCGATGATGATCCGGAGTGTGGTCTGCACGACGGCAGAGAGGCGGCCCGTAGCGACGGCGACGGCGAGGGCATCACTGAAGCTGAAGGGGGTGGAGGTTGCTTCTGCTGTGGTGGTGGCGTGTTTGATTTGGGTGAGGAGGTTGGCGGAGGTGGTGGTGATGGGGAGGGCGTCGGGGAGGAGGCCTTTCCAGGTCGAAACTGTGGTGCCGAGGGCGGTGGTTTTGGTCTGGATGGTGGTGAGGGCGGCCGTCATGGCTTTGTCGTCGGGGGTTGTTGTCATGATGGGGGATTGTTGTCCATGATGGGAGCTTCTGGAGGTTGGAAGAGAGGTCTTGTGTTCGTGATGGGCGTTACAACTTACGGTAACGGGGCATGTATAGTGGGGGGTGGCGTCCAAGGGTGGCTTTTTGGAGCTAATTCCTACGTACCTACCTCTGTAGGATGGACCGAGATACATACCTACCGAGATATGAAGAGATGAAACTGAAGGAATAATGATGGGAAAAGAAGACTAGGATGACCGAAACGCGGGAATAGAACGTGGCAGGAGCTAAAAATAAGACTGACGCCATGGAAAGATATCTCGACGGTGGGCCAGTCCTTGAAATTGTGTGTATAAGAAGATGACATTGCTCTATGTATAATGATGCTCTTTTCCCTTGTTCCCCGTCCCTATCCAGATGCTCTGCTCTTCCTTTGCAAAAATTCCTCAAGATCTGCTGCATTTCCCCTTTGGCCCCCAGCTATCAAGACCTGCTGCGTCCCGACTCCCGTGTTCACTTCACCTACGGCCCAAGCAACACCTGCTCCGACAGCATCGTATCAAAATAGCTTCGAATCTCTACCACCTTGCCCTCCCCATTCCAGCGCATCAGCCACAGATACTCATTATTATACGCCTCGCCCGTCGTCCTCGTCGCCTCTCCGCGCGTCTCCACGCTGCACCACCAGCCATCGGCCTCAGGCTCCGCATCGACAATCACCCGCGTCACGGCAAACTTGATGGGCGCGCGCAGCTTCTTGCCCAGACGCTGAAAGGTAGCCTCGTCGTGTTCCTTTAAACTGTACCGCGTGCCGGCCAGGGAGTGTCCGTTGCCGGTACATGTCCAGACAACGTTGGGGACGAGGTAGTCGGTGAGGAACTTGCTACGGAAGTTTGTGTCGCTGGTTTCGGCGAGGTGGGAAAAGGCGCGGCGGACGAGGTCTTTGGTGAGGATGAAGCGAGCCATGGCGGGAGCGGCGTCTTTTGCGTGTGTGATTTGGATGCGCGGGAAAGGAAGGAAGTTGAAGAGGGATTAGATGGCAAATTGACGGATGAACCAGGCAATTGTCATGATGCCAGCTGGGTTTTGTTTGCTGTCGAGCGGGCCGCGGGAGTCGGGACCCACCGTTTGGCGCGGGGTCGTTCAAGGGGCGATTTCAGTGTTCATTGCATGCATCAAGATTCAAGTTTCAACACTTGTAAGCTGTCACTCCATATCACTAACGACAGATATCATGAATGAAGCTATCACAGAACTTTGCTTGAACATTTAATTCCTGACGACAGCTTTATCTGCTCTATTTAGTTGGAGATCTTGGGGTCCACTTTGGAGCTACAATTTGTTAGCATCGTCACGACGCGGGACATCATATGCATGCGGCATTGAATTTAGAGTCACTCACCCCGTCACTTTCTCGTAGGCACTGCGCCCCGCATCCGTCATCTTCTCTTGTGTGCCCGGGTTAATGTTGTGACCCGACTTTTTGGCTCCCATGCTGAAGGCTGCACCTCATCTAGTCAGCAAGTTGACCTTGGACAAAAAGTCCTGATTTGCTTTCCCGTGATAACGGAACGAAGAACAACGTACCCTTGTCAACGTAGTCTTGCTTCTGGCCACCCTCAGCCGGGGGGTTCTGTCCTGAGCCAGAGTTGCCCTTGACGCTCTCGGCTGCCTTCTTGACGAAATCCATGATTGATGAATGCAAATGTGTAATCGAAGACGGTGGTTGATGTTGAGAGTATTGGAAAGCAGGTAATGGGGAGATACTGTATACTAGGGATTATTGCGGAAGAGAATTCGAAAGGCATGGGAGTCGTGCATCTTGTACTTCGATTCTCGGGTATGTCCCGGGCTTATTTGTCGCACCTTATTATCAAGGTTCGCATCAGTGACGTCTGCTCCCCTCGGGTTCCGCAACGTTATACCGCCTCCAGTTCAAGCAATGACCATCAGACATTGCGCGAAGGTTTTCTTGGTCACGCCCAATCCGGGTACAGTGGCAAGATCGGACATCGACGCATTCATCGTGCATGACATCAAGAACTCGGAACGGAAAGCTGTAAACCCGGGTACATAGTTGCGTCACCATTCGGCCAGATCTGCTCGGTCCTTCGATCGTGTCTATGTGGATACGGATAGGTACCGTACAGAGAAGGGAGGGAGATCATAGAGAGCTCAGAGAATGCAAGGCCAGCGTTTTGATTGGCGCTGCAGTTATGCAAAGGGATCGGCCGAGAAACAAAAGTTTCGGTCGATAAACAAATGGGTCTGAAGAGTTCTCTTTCTAGAGGAGGTAGGTTAGCAGAATCTCGACTTGCAGATGAAGTGGAGATGAAAATCCCATGACGAGTACAATGTACACATAGGTACATAGGTACGGAGTACATCGCTGTCCAATCGTTCAATCGGGGCGCTGTGCAAGGAAGGAGCCCATTGCCATTTGCGTATGCGGAGGTCTTGTTCCGGGCGGCTGCCGGTTTCTACAATTCCAATCCAGCGTCCATTGCGACATTGCCACATGGCCCTAGACCAAGAAATCATCAATACTCAACGGCGCAGTCCACTCGACCACCTATCGCCACAGGCTGTTCAATGGCTTAGCCAATACGGTGTCAATATGGTTGATGTCATGGATTGTGCAATGATGCTGCCATACCTACTTTGCTTGGGCGACAATGGAACAACGAGCTCAATGCACGCTACTTGACCTCCAGACGGTACTTATAAGGTTTTGATCGACTTGGCCGTTCCTGTCCTATTCAGTTCAGTCATTCTCGCGCAGGAAAACACAGAAGTCTATTCAATCCTGCTGCCAGCTATTGTCGACGAGGACGAGACCACACAGTTCGAATTCGTCTCTGCATCTTCAACACCGTTCAAAATGGCGTCTAAATCAGCCAAGGAGGACCAGCTCAAGGCCTCTATGGTGCAGCCAACAAAGGATGATCGCATCACATCAGACTTTGGAACAAAGCAGTCCAACACTGACCACTGGCTGACTGTCACTACGGACAAAAAGACTGGGCCCATGCTGCTGGAAGACGGCTTCGGTCGCGAAAAGGTGCGTGATTCTGAAATAGTATGACGGAGGATCAAAGTAACAGGCACTGACCGTCAATCGATACAGATCCATCGATTTGATCACGAGAGAATTCCCGAGCGTGTGGTACATGCTCGAGGTGCTGGAGCCTTTGGCACCTTTCGGCTGTTTGAATCTGCTGAAGACGTCACGCACGCCGGCGTCCTCACAGACACGTCTCGAGAGACGCCCGTCTTCCTTAGGTTCTCGACGGTCCTCGGCAGCCGAGGCTCTGCAGACACAGTTCGAGATGTTCGGGGCTTTGCGCTAAAGATGTACACGAAGGAGGGCAACTGGGACATCGTCGGCAACAACATCCCCGTCTTCTTCATCCAAGACGCCATCAAGTTCCCAGATCTCATTCACGCTGGAAAGCCGGAGCCCGATTGCGAGATTCCTCAAGCGCAGTCGGCGCACAACAACTTCTGGGACTTCATGTACTTGCATTCCGAAGCAACGCATATGTACATGTGGGCCATGTCGGACAGGACGATCCCCCGTTCGTTTAGAATGATGCAGGGCTTTGGTGTCAACACGTTCACCCTTCAAAACGCCAAGGGCGAGCGGCATTTTGTCAAGTTCCACTTCACGCCAGAATTGGGCGTACACTCACTAGTTTGGGACGAGGCTCTCAAGATTGCGGGGCAAGACCCCGATTTCCATCGCAAGGACTTGATGGAGGCCATTGAGAGTGGCGTGTTTCCTAAATGGAAGTTTGGTATCCAGGTAATTCCCGAGGGCAAGGAAGACGATTTCGAGTTTGATATTCTCGACGCTACCAAGGTTTGGCCGGAGGAGCTTGTGCCTATCCGGTACATTGGCGAGCTGGAGCTGAATCGCAACGTGGATGAGTACTTCACAGAGACTGAGCAGGTCGCTTTTTGTACTAGCCACATTGTGCCTGGTATCGGCCTTTCCGACGATCCGCTGCTGCAGGGGCGAAACTTCTCGTATCTTGACACGCAGCTCAGCCGACTTGGCGTCAACTGGCAGGAACTTCCCATCAATAAGCCCGTGTGCCCAGTCATGAACTTCAACCGCGACGGCGCCATGCGTCATACCATTGCCAAGGGCAAAGTCAACTATTGGCCCAACAGATTCGACGTCCAGCCTGCAGCAACCGAGAAAGAAGGTGGGTATGTCGACTACCCCCAGAAAGTCCAAGGCATCAAAGTCCGCGGAAAGAGTGAGAAGTTCAAGGAGCACTTTTCGCAGGCAGAACTATTCTACAACTCCATGTCCGACGTGGAAAAGAGCCATATCAAGGCGGCTCTGTCGTTTGAACTAGACCACTGTGAGGAACCTATCGTTTATGAGCGGCTGACCAAGCGTCTCGCCGAGATCGACTTGGACCTCGCGCAATCTGTTGCCACCATGGTTGGAGGACCTAGCCCTTCAGCGTCGCCGCGAAAACCCCACGGCAAGAAAACGGTAAGGCTCAGCCAGCTTGAATTTGTGCCGGAACGCGTCATCATTGCGACGCGCAAAGTCGCCATTCTAATTGCGGACGGCTACGACCCCATTGCCTACACCGCCATTGTCGCCGCCCTCAAAGCCGCACAGGCGATTCCCGTCGTTCTTGGCCCGCGTCGCTCCCCCATCTTTGCCGCCGGAGAGGACAAGGCTTCTGCGAAGGGTGTCATGCCAGATCACCACTTTGAAGGGCAGCGAAGCACAATGTTCGACGCGGTCTTTATTCCCGGCGGTAAGCAGTCGGTGGATACGCTCATCAAGATGGGTCGTGTTACGCACTATGTCCGGGAAGCGTTTGGACATCTCAAGACAATTGGTGCCACGGGAGAGGCCGTCGACTTGGTGAACCGCGCAGTGCAGCTGCCAGAGGTGCAGCTTTCTGGTGATGGCGAGTCTGTGTTGAGCTATGGTGTGGTCACGCTGCGGAATCCTAAGCCGGAGGGTTTGAGGGAGGTCATTTCGGCGGCGAAGAATGCGAAGCATTTCTTGGATCAGTTTGTATGGTCGATGAGCCAGCATCGATGCTGGGAGAGGGAGTTGGATGGGTTGGCTGCTCAAGTGGCTTATTGATTTAGTCTTTATGTACATGTTGTTACGATTTTGTCGGCCAGATACTAGATGCGATGTGTTTAAGTTGTGTATGATTACATGCAATACGTATTGAAGATTTCTTGGAAGTTGGCATCATTTCAGATTCTTGGAGTCATCTCAGATTGCTCTCAAAATATTCATGCTTTGTAGAGGCAGAGAACGTGACGTTGTATGCTACAGCAAGTGGTATCTCTCTGAGTCCTGACTCTCTGGTCCCAGCTTCCAAGCTTCCAACGAACCTGTCTTGACACGTCACATTGCAGGCCCTCGTGCATGTTCTTTGGAGTCCCCGCCCTATATAATGCGTTCCAACTTCCAGGGTGGCGATCATAAATCTTGTCGCAATGAAATCTGGTAAGCTATCGCAGACAAGCTGAAGACTCCAGGGTCCAGGGATTCCGGAACAGCCTCCGACCAGGTTCCCGCCTTCCCCGCCTTCGCAGTTCGCAAAACGCCCACCGGGACAACCGCCTTGCTTCGGGAGTTGGCGGCGTGCCTTTTTCATCAACGTGAACGGTACAGTCGGATTTCACTGTGATGAAGGTTACTCTACCCCGGTCCCCCGATACAAGGGGAGCAAACTGGGATCGTGCAAAGCCGCGGCTCTCACTATTTTGTTTTATCGACTTGCGTTGGCCAAAGAGAGTCTAGTGAGTCTGGACTCTGGAGACAAGATGGGTGGAATTTCACATAATATCTTTCAAGACGAGAGGGGGCAAAGCCGCAAAGGTGACGAGGAGTTGAGGAGTCGTCGGTCGAGGACTTGACTGATTACTGAACAGTGAACTTGTCCCGGATAATTGGACCGTGGATGCCTTTGCTTCCTGGAACTGCTGGAGCTGAAAATAGCCACCAGAGGTAGAGGCAGGCGAAGCCGCGAAATTGAGTTTCCGCTTGATTCGAATTCCGAATTGAAGATGCATATATACGGAGTACGGAGTAGTTGTACGGAGTCTGTACGTACTACGCCAATTCGGCGACTTCCGTGCTTGGAGCGGGAGCCGGCCCATCCGGTCGTTTCGTACCTGCCAGGTAGTCGATGACTCGATTGGGCCATGGGCGGGTAGGTAGGTTTGCGCATTCATTGAACCATATATATGCATGATGCAAGCATCAGAGGACAAGTGATGCAGGAGATACAAGAAACCCGTGCTAATATCAGTTCCGTTTTGAACAGGGTACATAGAAACCATTACCACCCCAACTTCAGCTCGTTTCGTCGCGCAGCTATGTAGGTAACGGGCAACAAGTAACAAGGGTCCCGGGGTCAACCATAGTTCATGATGAGGAACCATGCCTTCGAACTTCGAAGTGGAGGAAAAGTTGTAATTCGGAAAAGTGAATACGGCACTGCCGCACTGTAGGTATGAGGTAATAGGTATATAAACTGCTCTCGTTCGTCGTGCACAATTCAAATCAGTTCCAACTTCCGATTCGTTCCACCATCTTTCCCATTATCTTTCCGAGTCCTGCTTCCAGTCGAGTACCTACACTCTTCCACCTTGTCAAACCATCAACACATCTTTCTTCAAAACACTCCATCACTATTCACTATGCACGCCCTCAATATTTTGGCCCTCCTTCTTCCCCTTGTGGCGGCCAGGGACCGCTTTCACTGCAATTGCAAGTCATTGAAGAGGGGTGGGAGTCCGAACGTGCATCTCACCCAATGGGTTTGCCTCGAATATTATAGGAGCGTTGTATGTATGATGAGTTACAAGTTCAACTTGCGACTTGGAACCATGGTCCATGTGGTTCATGCCATGGGGGCCCATGGCCCATCGTCCATGAAGAAAATAGGAGATATGCTGACTGGGGTTCTCTGATTTCTATCCAAACTATAGGCCGTTTTCAACGACCGCCTTGGTGAAGTAAGTGCCTCAAAGTCATGTCCCAATCAAACTCGTTACAACTTACGCAAGCCTCAAGGCGAAGACACATTCGAGCTTCGAATAGAACACTATAAGCAATAAAGTATAGATACTGATGTTCTTCTTTCTAGTGCGTGGTGACTCCGGGCAATACCATCAATGTAATGGCTTGGGACACGTCCTGCAAAGAAGCCGCTGCTGTACAGTGCTGAGTCATGTTGATGGCGGACGCAGAACGGCTACTATCCTAGTATTCCATTGAGGGGAACGTTGTCATTGATTCCAAGCCAGCTGAGAGCTCTCACAGTCGAGGCAGCTGCCAGCTTGGGGCCACTGCCATTAGCCTCCTGCGGTTGAACTTTGAAGACACACAGCGACTCATCGAGCGACGAGGGCCGTGGACGAACGAGCCTGATTTAACTTTGAACTTGGGGCTCTCAATCTCATGTTGGCACTCGAGCATTGCAATTTGCCGTCATGTATGATGTTCTGTATATGTGTTCTCAGTGTTTACGACTACAAGATAACAGCGCGTCTGTGACTACGTTGGGATTATTACGTTCGGAAATCAGGACCTTGGTCCTTCATATTGTCTCCATTTCCGTTGAATTTACCTCTAGCATGATCATCTGCCCTCAATCCTTGGATGCCTTGACCTGAAAACTCGTGGATAATTTGAAGCCCAACTTCCAAGGAAGATAAAGGTATTTAGAAGTCGACATCATCTTTGCGAATTGCGAGTAAATTGCGACCTCTATACAGAGTACTATGTAGGTGCATTAGTCCGCTCGGTTCGAATTGACGGCACACAAATTACAATTGTACGCCAATTTGGCGGCTCCCGACGCGGCGACGCCCGTGCTATTAGCCGGTCCATCTCTGGTCGTTCTGACGTCCGTACGGTGTACCTGTCATCTGGGAATTGGGGCGGGTATGCATGCTCATTATATAACTCGATTTTGGCAGTTCCTTAAGAGTCAAGACGTACGGTGTATTCCGTACCTGTCTATACTCCGCATACTGATTAGGCAGGTTGTAGGTACGTACATCGTAAACGAAACCGTTCCACGGACCACAACGCCACGGCACTGAGTGACCTCGTCGTCGCAAGACGCAGGCACATTCGAAGAGAGCACTATGTATAGACGCTGATGTTCTTCTTTATAGTGCGTGGTGACTCCGTGCAAGTGACGCAACACCATCGATGATTTGGCTTGGGAATTGTCCTGCAAAGAAGCCGCTGCTGAACAGTGCTGAGTGATAACTTATGCTAACGGCTACTTCCGACTTTCACTTTTTCGGCCAATATACGTATTGACGACTTCTTAGCTTATGATTATAATACATTGACGGCTCGTTTGAAGTTTTCTCTACCTACCATATCTATTCAGTAGTTTCTTTTCCGCAAACGTGGTTACGTGGTGCATACTTGGCCTGGGGCCAAAACTTTCCTTCAATTCTATTTTACTCGTATTGCAAGAGACTCAATTCTAGTCCAATACAGCATCATTACAACTTCATTCAAGGCAGATTTCAATTTGAATGCCTGATTTGCGAGAAACTTATCTTAACCAGGTAATATTAGTTGATTGCAGTCCTGAGTCCTGACTCCTAGCTTAGTCCAATTGCGACAGTACGAATCACGATACTAGTAACTATTGCAATCCGATCGCAATTTGACTGAGCTAGAAATTAGAATCGCTAGGACTAATCTTACAGTCCAATAGTAGTACTTACTCGCTGTTGGAATCGCCATCCTCAATAGGCACTTACGGTGCAATCTCGATTCTCTGCTTACGCATGTCTGCTACGATGAGGACCGGTGTGCGAACCTCAAACAATTGGATTTGGGGTCACACAACGTGACAACGTCAGGGGCCGATGTGCAACTTGCACCCGATGGAGGATGAGATGGTGGTCTACCCTCAGAGGTGATGGTCTCCCTTCTCTGGTATATGAGACCACACCTCTGCGGCTCTGCCTCTTTCCTTCTCTCCTTTCTCTTCTTCGATAGCTTCCATGAATATACTAGATTGTTCATGTCAGCCACTCTAGTCTCTTGCGTATACGCAACCCTCGCGGATTTGTCCCAACACTCGCGGTCACGTTAGGAGCATCAATCTTCGACAGTATTGATACCGGATCATACCGCAAACTCTGCCCATTTTTTTCGGTACATAGTTTGGACTTTGGAGGTGGCGGGATGCCATCGCTACTCAGCAGTACATAAGATTGTTGCTCAACATCTTATGGAACTAGATACGTAGTTCACTTTCATGATAATTTATTCACCTCCGTGTCACCAATCAAGGAGGCAGGTAGAAACCCGAGGGCCGAATGGTCGTGTGCTGAACCAGTTAGAACTAGATCTTGGCGGATAAACTGCATTGAGTTATTATCGCAATACTATCGCAATACGCTTCAGAATTCCTCCAGATAAAAGCAATAGCGTCCGCACCGAGGCAGTTTGTGGTTCCTGTTTGGAAGCTCATGATCAAAGGGCTCATTTATAACCGTAGGGAGGTTACGGCGCTCTTCTCTCCAGACGCGGCGTATGCCTCCCGTCGTCGGAGTCAAGATCATCAATATGCATCTCTTTCAGTTTCGACCATGTTGTGTTGCATCATCATGCATGTGTAAGACGCAGGAAATCAGAAGGCGGACGCATGGTTTCCATGTGTTTTTTGGGGGGGAGGGGATGAGGCGCGCAATCGCACTGTGTTAGGAGCTTAATCCCACTGTGATGATAGGTCAAAAAGGTCAGGTGGTCGATGGGGTATGTACCTAGTGCCGGACGTGCCGGACCGGCTGTTTAGAGGTAGAGGTCACACGAAAACAATGGCATGCATATTCATGGATTACTCCGTAAAAAAGGACTAGCATACCTGTAGGTAGGTATGTATGTAGGTAGGTAGGTAGGTAATAAGTGCGGGGAGACCATCTCCGTAATGTCCGAGCATGTACTCCGAGTATGTAGTACATATGTAAGACGAATTCTAGACAGCCTAATAAGGGTAATTGAGATCGGGGTCTTTCGATTCTCGAAGATTGTTCCGCTAATTCAGGAACATCAACAAGCTGCAATTATGTAGGTATAAAAGCGCATCTCCCGCTCCTCATGTATGTGAATCCTACTTCAGTCAGCATATGTTCTAGATTCGCAACTACTACTTCAATTCACAAACGATTCCACGAAGCAAACCTCAATCAATTTATACATTACATACAACAATATGAAGTTCAGCACCGTCCTCGGCACCTTTGCCCTATCTACCCTCGAGGCATACCGTGCCTATGCCAGCCCGGTTGAGCCTGAGGCTCCCGTTCAGGAGCTGAACACCCGAGGAACTGAGTACTGCTGTGTGCAAACGTAAGTTGCTGCCTCTTGCAAGTAACAAGTTGCATAAAACGTACACCTACATACACACCATGGATGGTGTCAATACTCAATTGGGAGTACATGAGTAGCTACTAGCCTGAAGCCGCTCTAAGTTCTCACCATGTAATATGTATCATGTTATCTATGTGCCGGGACTTGCACTAACCACAAATCACAGACAAATCGATGGCAACACACGAAATCAATTTGTTTCCTACCCCTTGGATGGGCTCAAAGGAGCAGTCGCCAGTTCGGGTGAATGCGTCATCGTCGCTCACCAAACATCCACTCCCCCAAGCCGAGACGGCTGCTCAAAGTGGGTGTTTGAAGCCGTAAATTGTGACGAATACCAAACCCCTTCGGCCTTTGTGCGTGATGCGTCAGTTTGCAAGTAAGGACATAAGCAGTTCGGGGGGGGAGGCAAGTTGCGATTGACTGTTCACGCTACCAGTGCCGCCGGCGCCACGTGCTGGACTACATACCGGTGGAAGTGGGAACAACACTTTGTACTCCGGAGTAGACTGTACAGAGTATGATGGTGTAGCAAGGGCCTTAACTGTTGACGAGAAGTAATCAATTCAAAATACATACAATAACAGACTTGAACTTCTTGAGTACCTCTGAGTGCGTGGGATGCCTGCGCAGGGCGCTCTTACATAGCGTACAGATGGCCTTTGATCGAGTGACTCAGTGATCTTTTGTTCGAGGTTGGGACATGTCCTTGCCTCTGACTCTTGGGTCTTCGCTCCTTGGCTACACGAGCTGACCCTTACCTTCTTTCTTCGTGTTCAATGAGTTGTGACTCGTGAGGCGTGACACTACGCTGCTTAAGCGTGCCCACTGCCTACACGTGTTAGCACTGAAAGGTGGTAGTCGTGACGGATGGGATACATACATACCAGGTACCTTGTTTGTACGTACATGTGTGTGGGACAGCAGGAGCCGAAAAATGTGTGCACTGTGGACAGGGGCCAGTAGCCACGACTCACGAGCGTCGTCAAGGCCATAGCGGCGGCACTGGAAGAAGTCAGAGATTGCGGTGGACGCACAAACGTGAGAACTGGTACGGAGCGGATTTCCTCGAGGTCGTGATGTGAATAAATTCATCTGGCGCGAACACCGCCTTGTTCGTCGGACCCCAATCGAGCATCTTGCGAATGCCAGCTTTTAGGGCCTCGGAGCCTGGAGATGACAGGTCTCATCATTGATCGAGGTCCTTTCCAGCTCGGTAGATGGCAACATCATCTGCATACCTGGTATATGTAGGTACGGGTAATAAGTGCCGTGTTGCACTTGCCCGTGGGGGAGTATATAACGCTAGGTAGGTACATAAGTGTAGGTAATGGAGTCTTTGGCGGCTCCCGCGCTTAGTGCATCCGCCGATCCATCAATGATCAGACATCTCCGGTCGTTCCGTACAGCGGCGTATGCACGTGTGACGTTCGTTGTTCATAGCTTCATTTAGGCACTTCCTACACAGTTTTTCCAAGAGGATTTCCTTTGTACATACATAGTATGTAGTAGGTACCTAGGTAGGTATCCGCCATCGGTCAACCGTCAAGATGAGTCTTCGCTCCAATCTTTGAATAGAACCCGGGAGTACGGCGTACGGGGATCTCACCGCGCCAGATCCCATGAGTATCTTCTATTTGAGCACCTTTTTGGCAGCTCATGCAGCTGCCAATGGAGTTTGGAGACTGCGTGTGCCAAGTTCCATAACACGACGTTTTCAGTCCTGGAGCTTGGGGGCCGCTGTGGGAATCAGGAGAACTCAGAAATGTGGACAGTGCAGCTCTATGGAACCTTTCGACTCCCGCGATTCTGTTGCCGCTCCGTGTAGGACTTGTTGATAGATGTCACGAACTCACGGCTGGTCACAGCGGGCACAGGAGCGGGCGAATGAAGTTCTCGGTTGACGAAGGAGTGAAGGATTCAGGAGGGAAGAGTCAAGATGTGCGGAGTGCAGCGGACATTGACCCCAGATTACCTACCTAGGTAGGGGTATGTACATACATACCAGGTACATATGTACCTATGTACTCTGCAGCAGCGCAAAATCTGCAACGCTCACGTGACATGACTCAAACGCCTAGCGGCAGCGGTCAGAACCAAAATTGATGAGTTCGATGTTGTCCCTGATCAGTGATGGGTTGTGAACTTGTGGTCCGTAGAACGATCATTGACGTCGTGAATATTGTTGTTGTCGGAATCGCTGACCAAGGGAACAGTGTCACATGATCGGATACACCAAGGTGGTGCGTGCGTGATGTATACACGCACGCTCATTGGCTGTATACAACATTGTTTAGGATAAAGGGCTCCCCCCCCTTTATCCCCTCTTGCATCACTTCCTACCTTTTAGACATCATGGACAAGAACAGACACGACGAATATCACCTTGGTCACGAATGCATGCGTTGATCTTTATTTTCTTACCCTGTTTATCCCAACACTGATCAGTGGTTGACTACAACCACAGATAAGCAAAGGAACAGTCGAGACACCTTGAGGGTCAAATCGCTTGGTGTGCTAAAAGAAGAAA